>CM042569.1:970157-1202657 GCA_023630585.1 Cranoglanis bouderius
ATATAATAATAATAATAATAATTACAACAACAACAATAGGTTTATCAAGTTCTGCTAAGGTTTTACTCGTCCATGGCAGGGCACCACTCACACACTGATACACAGGGGCAATTTAGAGACCAATCGACCTACCAGCATGTTTTTTTTTTGGAGGTGGAAGGACAACTGAGAACCCAGAGGAAACCCACATGGACACAGGGAGAACAAGTGAAACTCACACAGACAGTAACCCAAGCTCAGGATCAAACAGTGGACCTTGCTATGCTACACACTGCACCACTATGCCACCCAGCTTGAAGAGTTGAGCCATTAAAAGTTGTAATGATCATCACTACCACACCCAAACAACCCACAATGGTAAAACCTGATTGCCCCCATAGCTGAAAACACTGCACTATAAGGACACACATCACACTACTGTATATGCCAAGTGACAGAAATGCAAGGACTTAACATAAAGGGTTAAACTAACTTAACCCAACCACTCTCATGAGCTTATGGATAATAGCTGGGTGTGGAGTATTTGAGAATTTGAGAATGCTCAAGAAACAGGTTTGGATGCATCTAATGATGCCACTAATTAATATGCAAGCATGCCTTTAAACTGAATTACATAAAAGAGAGGAGAGCAAAAGAGGCCAGTCACCCATCAAGAGTATCATTGTGAATTTTTTGAACAAAATATCAAAAGGTAAAACAACTTTTCGGGGGGCCAGCGTCACTATCACCTTTAATACTTCCAACCAGAAGTGTCACTCCAATGAGTAAATGCACTTACATCAGCCTTCATAAAGACAGAACTGGTAGAACCCAGAATAACCACTTAACTGACTTCTGCGCACATGCACGCGCACGCACACACGCACACACACACACATTATTATTATTATTATTATTATTATTATTATTATTATCCATACATCCATTTTCCATACTGCTGATCCTACACAGGGTCATGGGGCAGCCTGGAGCTTATCCCAGGGAACACAACTGCACACACATTCACACATTACGGACAATTTGGAAATGTCATTCAGCCGATAATGCATGTTTTTGGGAGAGGAAGCCGGAGTACGGGAGGAAACCCCCGAAACATGGGGAGAAAATGCAAACTCCACGCACACAGGGCAGAGGTGGGATCGAACCCACAACCCTGGAGGTGCGAGGCAAATGTGCTAAACACTTAGCCACAATGCCCCCCTTATTATTATTATTATTATTATTATTATTATTATTATTATTATTATTATTATTATTATTATTATTATTATTATTATTATTATTATTATTATTAGCAGTAGTAGTAATAGTTGTAGTAGTAGTAGTAGTAGTAGTAGTAAATATTATTATATTATACCAGAGAAGGGCTCAGGAACATCAGGGCTACAGTCCCTATAGATTTTTTTCCCACCTTCATCAACACATCCGTGAATTTACTGGACATTCTGGTTAAAGGTGCCCTCACCTTTGCGCATGCAGTGAAACACTGGAGGAGTGGGAAACTTGCCGGTGCGCTTGTGCGCCTCCGCTGACATGGACATTGCACACCGCTGCTGGGAATATTTCTCTCCAACGTGCGTTCACTGTGCAACAAACTGGATGAACTTCAGCTACTGGTGGAGAAAAACAGAGACTTTTCTTCATCTTCGGTTTTGTGCTTCACGGAAACGTGGCTGTGTGGACTGATACCAGACTCTGCACTGCAGCTGGCAGGATTCCAACACTTCAGGGCAGATCGCAACACAGAACTTTCAGAAAAGATGATGGATGGAGGAATTTGTTTTTACACAAATGGCTGGTGCAATGATGTGACAGTGATTTAGCAGTACTGTTCTCCTGATCTTGAGTCATTTTTCATAAACTGCAAGCCCTTCTACTCCCCACGTGAGTTCGCTTCATTCATACTGGTCAGTGTTTACATTTCACCGCAAGCCAACGTGCAGGAGGCGCAGCATAACCTCGCCAACCAGATACTGTATGTCGAGTGCACATACCCGGACTTATTTGTTATTGTCCTCGGCCACTTTAACAAAGGTAACCTCACACATGAACTTCCCAAATACAGACAAGCTATTAAATGCCCGACCAGAGAGGAGAACATTTTGGATCATTGTTACACTACAGTAAGCTGTGCCTATCACGTCGTCCAACAAGCTGCACTGGGACACTCTGACCACATCATGGTCCATCTGATTCCTGCATACAGGCAGAAATTAAAGCTCTCCAAACCTCTTGTGAGGATATCAAAGCAGTGAAGCAAAGAGGCTGTGGAGGATCTTCAGGCATGCTTGGACTGTACTGACTGGGATGTATTCAGGACTGCTACCAACAGTCTGGATGAGTATACAGAGGCTGTGACATGATACATAAGCTTCTATGAGGATAACTGTATACCATCATGCACCAGTGTGAGTTACAACAATGACCCTGGTTCACAGCCAGACTCAGACAGCTATGGCTGGAGAAGGAAGATGCGTTTAAGAGTGGGGACAGAATCAGGTTTAAAGAGTCAAAGTACAAGTTTAGCAAGGTGGTAAGAGAAGCTGAGCAGCTGTACTTTGAGAAACTACAACAGTTCTCAGCCAATGACTCTTCTTTCTGGACAGGGCTCAGACAGATCACAAACTGCAAACCTAAAGCCCTCCACTCTGCTAACAACTTGCGTCTGGCCAACAGCCTGAATGAGTTTTAATGTCGCTTTGAAAGACAATGGGACAGTCCTGACACCATCCCCCGTGACACCAGCCATCAGCTTCAGCTCCATGGCTGCACACCTCAACGGCTCCCTCCTCCTACTCCCCCAACATAAGTACAAGAACCCCTGCAAAGCAGCTGGACCAGACTCTCCATCCACCCTGAAGTACTTTGCTGATCAGCTGTCTCCAGTATTTACAGGCATCTTTAACACCTCACTGGAGATATGCCATTTGCCAGCCTGCTTCATGACCTCCACTATCATCTCCGTCTCCAAAACCCCAGGATCACAGGACTTAATGACTACAGATGACTCTGACATCTGTGGTAATGAAGTCCTTTGAGCGCCTCATGCTGCCCCACCTCAAATGCATCACAGACCCTCTCCTGGACCCTCTGCAGTTTACCTACAGAGCCAACAGGTCTGTAGATAATGCAGTGAACATGGCCCTCCACTTCATCCTCCAGCACCTGGACTCCTCAGGAACCTATGCCAGGATCCTGTTTGTGGATTTCAGCTCTGCTTTCAACACAATCATCCCGGCTCTGCTACAGGACAAGCTCTCCCAGCTGAGTGTGCCTGATTCCACCGGCAGGTGGATCATAGACTTTCTGTCTGACAGGAGGCAGCATGCGAGACTGGGAAAACATGTCTCTGACTCCCGGACCATCAGTACTGGTTCCCCCCAAGGCTGTGTTCTTTCTCAACTACTCTTCTCCCTCTACACCAACAGTTGCACCTCCAGTCACCAGTCCGTCAAACTCCTGAAGTTTGCGGACGACACCAATCTCATTGGGCTCATCTCTGAGGGGGATGAGTCTGCCTACAGGTAGAACCATCATCACCCATGACCTCAAGTGGGAGCTGAACATCAGCTCTTTAAAGCGCATCAGAGGATGTCCTTCCTACGGCAGCTGAAGAAGTTCAACCTACCAAAGACAATGATGATGCATTTCTACACCTCCATCATCAAGCCTATACCCACCTCTTCCATCACCATCTGGTATGCTGCTGCCACTGCCAAGGACAAGGGCAATATCATTCGCTCTGCTGAGAAGGTGATTGGCTGCAATCTGCCACCCCTTCATGACCTGTACACTTCCAGGATCCTGAAGCGTGCAGTTAATATTGTGGCTGACCCCTCTCACCCTGGACACAAACTTTCCGAGGCACTCCCCTCCGGCAGGAGGGGTCCATCAAGACCAAAACCTCACACCACAAAAACAGATCCACAACTGGCCTCATCATCAATACTCAGGACCAGTGCTTAATTTGAGCCGGATCTTGCCGGAACAGGATCTGGCACCTCCAAAATAAAGCACACCCACATTCCAGAACCTTTTTATGTGGATTCAGCACCTCTACAGCTGGATGTTTAAAATCTCATGCAGAAATATTATAAAAACAAATAATTTTAGTTTTTAATTCACCAAAAGTAAAATAGAACAACAAAAAACTGCAATAAAACTGCTAATCTTTTAGCCAGTCAGTAGCCTCTTTCACATAACGTAATCATTTCAAGTTCAAAAGTTCACCTGAATTCAATGTCGCGAAGCGAAGCCTATAGTCACGTAGCATGCGCTGTAGAGTGTGTCATGGCGAAAAGAAAGCAGTTATCATTAACAGCATTTTTTTTTAAGAACGCAAACAATGACATACTGAAAAGGCAAGAGTCCAAGGGAGAGAGCAGCTGCAGGTCACTTGAAGCAGTTTGGCGACCGAATTCCCATGACTCACAGTGATAACGCTATAGCCTGATTGTGGAAGGTTTTTAGAAGCACTTGTGACGCTAAATGTTGTTAACTTGCGCATGGCTTTGAAAGTGAGACTGACTGACAGGAATTAAACGGAATGAACGTGCCCACGTACAGTCATTCGGGCTTTTAGGGAGTACAGGGACTCAAATAGACAAAAAGTTCCAGAAGGACTGAGGCAGATGTTGGCTACTGTGAACACCTCACCAGTCTCGAGTGGAGCGCGAGCAGGGTTTGTACAAAATGAATCTTATTTGTAGCTCGTAGGGTGCATCTCTTCTCATCCCCACCATCTCCTCTCTGATGTTTTTGAACATTGTGGGTCCACCACTTACAAAGTTCAATCCCGACCCACTTGTGCTCATGGATACGTAAGGGACACATGAAAGAGGAGGAGGACACTGGCATGACGGCTTTGTGGAATATTTTGTTTTAGGCAAGATGCTTAATTCTTGATTATGTTCTGGAGTTAATGTTAGTTTATTGTAAGAAGGCCTACTGTATGAAATGTAGCTTTGTTTTCGAAATGCTTTGGGCAAATGTGTTTTGTAACTAATTGAGGTTACAACACATAAATTGATAGAAAGTGCCATCCATAAATGTTTCTTTTTGTACTGAGAATACTCAATGCTATAAGCTCGTTACGTTGCTGTACCAGTGTGAGTAATTACACAGGCCGACCTATCAGCACTGAATATCGTTGGCTACGTGAGATTCTAGAAGCACTTTTACGTGTCTGTAAGTTTGGGGACCGGGACGTTTCGCATGCCTCTCGACTTCCCGGATCACTGCCCTCTTATTGTTCTGGGTCCTGCAGATTTACAAATTAAGCCCTGCTCAGGACCCACCATGGTCTCTTATCTGCCTCCATGGACATTACACATTACATTAACAAACAACCCCACATTGTAGTTTCATATGCGTTACATTAACGCACACAACTGAGAACTTCCTACTTTCAAACTGTGAGCATTTGCACTGGACCACTTTTGCACATCCTGCACTAATGTACACTTAATGTCTTTATTTTAATTTTCCTAAATCTTTATATTTTTATATTTATACTGATAGTTTTCATAGCTTTATAGTTTTTTTATGCTTCTCATTTTCATAACTTTCTCTCTTGTTTAGCTTATTAATATTATTTTATTTCTTGTATTTTACTGTTATTGTTAAGCACCAGTACACCAAGACAAATTCCTTGTGCATGTGAACCGACGGTACTTGGCAATAAAGGTGATTCTGATTTTGAATCTACAACCCCAATTCCAAAAAAAGTTGGGACGCTGTGTAAAATGTAAATAAAAACAGAATGCAGTGATTTGCAAATCTCATAAACCCATATGTTATTCACAACAGAACATAGAAAACATATCAAATGTTTAAACTGAGGAAATGAAACATTTTAAGAAAAAATAAGGTAATTTTGAATTTGACGGCTGCAGCATGTATAAAAAAAATTGGGACAGGGGCAACAAAAGGCTGGAAAAGTAAGTGTTACTAAAAAGAAACAGCTGGAGGTTAATTGGCAACAGGTCAGTAGAGGGGCAGAGGTTCACCAATCTGCGAAAAACTGCGTCTACAAATTGTAGAACAATTTCAGAATAATGTTCCTCAACATAAAATTGCAAAGACTATGAATATCTCATCATCTACAGTACATAATATCATAAAAAGATTGCGAGAATCTGGAGAAATCTCTGTGCGCAAGGGACAAGGGTGAAAATCAATATTGCATGCCCGTGATCTTTGGGCCCTCAGGCAGCACTGCATTAAAAACAGGTCTGATTCTGTAATGGAAATCACTGCATGGGCTCAGAAACACCTCCAGAACTCACTGTCTGTGAACACAGTTCGCCGTGCCATCCACAAATGCAGGTTAAAGCTTTATCATGCGAAGAAGAAGCCGTTTATGCGGTTGCCAATTAACCTCCAGCTGTTTCTTTTTAGTAACACTTACTTTTCCAGCCTTTTGTTGTCCCCATCCCAACTTTTTTGAGACGTGTTGTGGCCATCAAATTCAAAATGACCTCCTTTTTTTCCCTCAAAATGGTACATTTCCTCAGTTTAAACATTTTATATGTTTTCTTTGTTCTACTGTGAATAAAATATGGGTTTATTGTTTAATGCAATGATTTGCAAATCATTGCATTCTGTTTTTATTTACATTTTACACAGCGTCCCAACCTTTTTGGAATTTGGGTTGTAATAATAATAATAATAATAATAATAATAATAATAATAATAATAATAATAATTTTACCAAGTTCAGATGAGCTACATAAGCACAAATTAATCCTGTAAACTGCCATTTCCTTTATATCTAATTCAAAGATTGATTTTACTAGCTGCCGCTCATATTGCATTTCAGGTCACTTCAATAGCTTTAACTGTTAGCAAAGAGAGAGCAAATACTTGTGAGTGATATTTTTATATCATAATTTTCTTTATTAAACTAATCTGATTTATTTGAAAGCCTCATGTCACCATGTGTTTCCTTCTTTCCTCAGACCCAAATAAAAATAAGCACATTGGTGTATTTTCATACAGCAACAATACATGTTGTTTAGAGAAAGGTGACACTAGGGTGGGGTATCAGTGTTCAGTGTGAACAACAGAACAAAAGATCATCTGAGGGGATTAACATTATATAATTTACCATCACTTTCTTGATTTTATTTTCACATCTTCCTTATCCTACTGTACACAGTTAAACAAAAGGCAGGAAGTGCCTTTAAACAGTAATGTTGTTTTTCAGGTTGTCAGGGGAAATAACAAGCAGCCAATCTGTAATTGGCTCTCAGGTACTTTTGGCATCATTGGCTTGTATAATTATGGTACATACTTTGTTACTGCCTCTGGTTAAATAGCCCATTTACCTGCTCCATATTTTACACTATGACACTACGACTAGGCTGAGAGCACTCCACATCCGATACCTGTGGACACAGGTGATTAATTACTTTATTTTCTCTTTAGTCACATTATGTAGAATCACCAGACTGAAAGATGATATAAAAATGTATTATCAGTCTCTTATAGACAGTTTATATATTAAGATGCAATGCTTAAAAAATAAATAAATAAATAAATAAATAAATAAATAAATAAATATATATATATATATATATATATATATATATATATATATATATATATATATATATATATATATATATATATTCACATGCAGTGTAAATGATTTTTATTTTTATAATATCAAATAACACTGTTTTAAGTATAAATATACAAAGTATATAAATATATACGTATAATTGTGTTAATATCATTATAATTTAAAAATAGTTATATGAATAAATGTAAATAAATAAAATTACATAGAAATTCTGTATATATTCAAAATAATCTTTATTTTCTTTAATCTTATGTGGCATGGGTATTGCCTAAACTGGTAGCTGATATCTGGCCTTCACCTAAAAGAAGTTTGTTTTATTACTATTTTAGTTTTATTTATTTTATTTTTATTATATATTATCTATTTAGCAGTAATTATTGTAGACTGGAACTGGACTATCAACTGGTTTCACCTCCTACAGTCACATAAGTACTTTTCTTACACGGGATGAAAGTCTTTTATGGAAACTTTATTTACTTTGCTTAACTTTTACTATATCTAATTTTAAATAAATTACAAAATAAATAAAATTTGTGTAAATATGTATTTATATTTAGGTTATAAACAACACAATGGTCTGGAGGATTGTACTGGCTGTTTTGTGTCTGATTGGTAAGTGATGTCTTTTTCCTATTTTTTTCCCTGAGAATCTGAATTCCATCTCAGTTTCTCTAATCACTTACATTATCCTGCTCAAATATAACACACTCAGTTAATAAATCTGCTGCCTTCTCTCCTGAGAAACTCTATTATTTAGCAAGACTATGTGTGAATTACAGAAGTGCGACATACAGAGCACTCTGCTACACAGCTCTTGAAATCATATTGGACCTACACAGATATTTTCCTTTTATGTTAGTGTTATACTATATTTATACAACATACTGCATGGCAAACACTATAAATGGCACTGTAGATGAATTTATACATTTATAAAGATACGTATAAAAACAGTCAACAATTAGAAAACACACCAAATGCTGTCATTAAGCATCAAGCAAACCTGCACTGGTGTATTTGTGACAGCATATGAAAATCAATCCACAGACCGGTCAAACTTGTTGTATACTCTGTATGTTCTGTTTCTAACAATAATCTTCAATAATCATTTATACTGGTACTTTGTGTTGAGTGCTTGACCTTTTGTCACAAAGGAATTATCAATTTCTCATTTCAAATCCTATACTTATCTATGCTTAAGTATTTAGCCAAACTATGTGTGCCTGTTTGTCAGTCTTTGTACATATACAGTGGTGCTTGAACTTTGTGAATTTAGAAGTTAGAAGTTTCTAGATATCTGCATAAATATGACCTAAAACATCATCAGATTTTCACACAAGTCCTAAACGTAGACAAAGAGAATCCAATTAAACAAATGAGACAAAAATATTATACTCGGTCATTTATTTATTGAGGAAAATGATCCAATATTACATATCTGTGAGGGCAAAAGTACGTGAACCTCTAGGATTAGCAGTTAATTTGAAGGAGAAATTAGAGTCAGGTGTTTTCAATCAATGAGGTGGCAATCAGGTGTGAGTGAGCGCCCTGTTTTATTTAAAGAACAGGGATCTATCAGAGTCTGATCTTCAGAAACAGAAACATGAGTTGTTGAAGCTCATCAGGCTGGAAGGTGTTACAAAACCATCTCTAAAGAATTTGGACTCCACCAATCCTCAGACAGACAGATTGTGTACAAATGGAGGAAATTCAAGACCATCATTACCCTCCCCAAGAGTGGAGACCAACAAAGATCACTCAAAGAGCAATAGTGTAATAGTCCATGAGGTCACAGAGGAACCCTGGGTAACTTCTAAGCAACTAAATGCCTCTCTCACATTGGCTAATGTTAATGTTCATGAGTCCACCATCAGGAGAACACTGAACAACAATGGTGTACATGGCAGGGTTGCAAGGAGAAAGACACTGCTCTCCAAAAAGAACATTGCTGCCCATATTGGAGAAATGTTTTATGGACGGATGAGACCAAAATAGAATTTTTGGTTTAAATGAGAAGAGTTATGTTTGGAGAAAGGAAAACACTTATGCTGGAATGCAGTATTGTCCTTTCTCCAAACACAACACTTCTCATTTAAACCAAAAAGATCTATTTTGGTCTCATCTATCCACAAAACATTTCTCCAATAGCCTAATGACTTGTCCACATGATCTTTAGCAAATAGAAGAAGGGCAACAATGTTCTTTTTGGAGAGCAGTGGCGTTCTCCTTACAACCCTGCTACACACACCATAGTTGTTCAGTAATAATAATAATAATAATAATAATAATAATAATAATAATAATAATACTTTTTATTTATATAGCGCCTTTCCACAAGCTCAAGGACACTTTACACTTCATATACATTTAACAGGACAAAGTACATTAATATACATTTCAACAGAAGTTTTTGGTTAGTCTCAATTACAAAGCAAATAAGACATCATCCGGTAATATTCAAATAATACGCTGAGAAAAGATGTGTTTTAAGCTGAGTTTTAAAGATAGAAATAGAGGAGATGTCATGGAGGCTCTGAGGTAGAGAGTTCCACAGTTTAGGTGCAACTACACTGAAGGATCTCCCACCAAAAGTGGATAGACGGAATTTGGGACAGACAGTAATCTGGAATGAGAAGAACGAAGAGTGCGTACTGGTGTGTATGGATGTAGCAGATCGCATATATAACAGGGTGCCAGATCACTGAGAGCTTTGTATGTCAGGAGAAGAATTTTAAACTTGATACGGTATGAGACAGCCAGTGAAGACTAAACAAGATGGGAGCAATGTGTGCGGAATGCTCGGTGTTAGTGAGAACTCTAGCTGCAGAGTTTTGGATGTATTGTAGTCGGGCAATACTTTTAGCTGGCAGGCCAGTAAAGAGCGAGTTACAGTAGTCAAGACGTGATGATATGAAAGCATGAACTAGTGTTTCTGCATCCTTTAAACTGAGAATGGGGCGGAGTCGTGCAATGTGACGTAGAGGAAAAAAAAGCAGTTTTAGTGATGGTTCTAACGTGGGCTTCAAAAGTAAGAGATGGATTGAAAGTGATTCCCAGATCCTTAATGGTTTTAGAGGGTTTAGTCAGATTTCCATCAACATTGAAACAAATGTCAATATTTCTTATAAGTGATTGTGGCCCAGTAAACAAGATCTCAGTTTTGTCAACCTTGAATTTGAGGAAGTTACTATTTAACCAAATTTTTATATCATTGATGCAAGCAATTAATGAGCTGATGCCATGTGTTTCATTAAAACGTGCGGATGTATAAATCTGGGTGTCATCAGCATAGCAGTGATAGCGGAGATCATGACTATGGATGATCTGTCCTAGTGGGAGAGTGTAAATTATAAACAGTAGTGGACCTAGTACAGAACCCTGGGGGATACCCTGAGTTAGAGGAGCAGTATGTGATTTATTTTTCTTAATTGAGATAAAAAATTGTCTGTTAGTGAGGTAAGAAGAAAACCAGGATAGAGCAGTGCCAGTAATACCAATATCTGAAAGTCGGGAAAGAAGTGTTTTATGGCATGCAGTGTCAAAAGCAGAGCTCAGGTTAAGCAAAATCAGAATACTGAGAAATCCAGAGTCAGCAGAGAGGAGGAGATCATGAATAACATTCAAAAGAGCAGTTTCAGTGCTGTGGAACAGGTGAAAACCGGATTGGAAAGGGTCATAGAGATTATTAGCTGTAAGATGTGATTGTGACTGGGAGGCTACAATTTTTTCCAGAAGTTTAGATATGAAAGGCATGTTAGAAATAGGACGATAGTTGCAGAGGGAAGATGGATCTAAGTTGGGACCTTTAAGGACTGGCGTAACAGCAGCAATTTTAAGATCAGTTGGAACAATGGCAGATGCAAGAGATGTGTTTATCAAATGTGAAATAGGTGCCGAGATGACCGACTTACAGTGTTTAAGAAGGGAGGTTGGGGCTGGGTCCAACTGACAGGATGATGAGTTAGAATGTAAAATTAAATCACTGACTGATGATGGGCAAGTTGGAGTGAAGGAGGAGAAAGGGTGTACAGGGTGTTCAGATAGACATTTGTGCAGAGGATCATCAGAAATGGTTGACGTGAATGTTTGGTAAATGGAAACAATGAGTCACAAAGTCTGTCAGAGCTGTGTGGGTCCTGAGCTGGTGGGTGAATTAGCTTTGTTCACCATAGCAAAGAGGGCTCTAGGTCTACAGCTTTCTTGTTGTATAATAGAGGAAAAGTATATTGAACGTGCAGTGTTGAGTGCTGCTCTGTACTTCAGCTGATGTTCTGGGTTAGGGTTAGAGATAATGAATGAACAGTGAGGCCTGTTTTTTTACAGAGTCGTTCGAGATGACGACCCACTCTCTTCATTGTCCGCAACTCAGGAGTAAACCAAGGCGATGAGTGAGAAGAGGGCACCAGCTTTGTCTTGATGGGGGAGTGCTCCTCAAGAGCAGTTGAAATAGCTGAATTATAATTTGAGAGAATGTTTGAAGGACAGGATAATTTCAAAGAATCAGAAAGTAAGGGTGTACAGACAGAGGTGGAGAATGATGTGGGATCTACTGCTTTTAGGTTACGCTAAGATGTAACAGTTTTCTTGTCTGGTTTACAGTGAGGAAAATTAAATGAAAATTCTCTGAGTTTGTGATCTGAGATGCTAGGTTGTGTACCAGTGGTAGAAACATTATTAAGACCTGATGTGCAAACTAAGTCAAGTATATGTCCATGGGTATGAGTAGAAAATTTCATATGCTGCGTTAAACTGAATCATTCAAGAACATTCATGAGTTCAGTTGTATTTGAACAATCAGTATCAACATGGATATTGAAATCACCAAGCAGTATAACATGGGGAGACAAAGCATAGGCAAGCGTGAGTATTTCACTAAGTTCAGAGAAAAAAATTAGGCTGACCCTTTGGAGGTCGGTAAATCAATACCACAATAAGAGGAGTTTCACCAACAATGTTCAGTGTTCTCCTGATGGTGGACTCATGAACATTAACATTAGCCAATGTGAGAGAGGCCTTTAGTTGCTTAGAAGTTACCCTGGGTTCCTTTGTGACCTAGCAGACTATTACACGTCTTGCTCTTGGAGCGATCTTTGTTGGTCTCCACTCCTGGCGAGGGTAACAATGGTCTTGAATTTCCTCCATTTGTACACAATCTGTCTGACTGTGGAGTCCAAACTCTTTAGAGATGGTTTTGTGACCTTTTCCAGCCTGATGAGCTTCAACAACTCATGTTTCTGAGGTCCTCAGAAATCTCATTTGTTCGTGCCATGATACACTTCTACAAACGTGTTATGAAGATCAGACTCTGATAGATCCCTGTTCTTTAAATAAAACAGGGCGCTCACTCACACCTGACTTGTTGTCCTACTGGTTGAAAACACCTGACTCTAATTTCACCTTCAAATTAACTGCTAATCCTAGAGATTCACATACTTTTGCCCTCACAGATATGTAATATTGGATCATTTTCCTCAATAAATAAAGAATATTTTTATAATACAAGTATAATATTTTTGTCTCATTTGTTTAATTGGGTTCTCTTTATCTATTTTAAGGACTTGTGTGAAAATCTGATGATGTTTAGGTCATATTTATGCAGAAAGATAGAAAATTCTAAAGGGTTCACAAACTTTCAAGCACCACTGTAAAATGTTTGGGAAAGGCTCACATTAGTGTGATGGTCAGATGTCCACATACGTTTGGCCATATAGTGTACTATTAAATTTTGGTGGTGGATTCTACACAAGATGAGAAGCTTTCTTAATTTTCTGCTCAGCTTGATTTTGTTTGTTTGAATCAAAGAAATGTTGTACTTTGAATCTGGAATTGAGAGACAGATCATAATCTGTGTTAGGCTGTTACAGGTAAACTTCTCCCTTACACACCATCATACTCTCTCACACACACTAATGATTTACATGTACTTTCAAAGTCTCTTACATGTACCATCAAACCTCTTTCACACAGTTATACACTCACACACAAACAAACCTCTAACATTTCTGTGTGAGAGAGATTTTGAGTGTGTGAGAGAGGATTAGTAGTTTGTGTGAGTGTATGACCGTGTGTCAGAAAGACTTTGAGAGAGTGTGTGTGTGTGTATGAAATAGGTTTTGATAGTGTGTGTAAGGGAGTTTGATAGTACATGCAAGTGATTAGTGTGTAAGAGAGTATGATGCTGCACGAGGGATAGGTTTGAAAGTCTGAATGTGAGAGACTTTGAATGTGTGTGAGAGAGAGTTTGATATATACAGTTTTTTATTGGCTTAGGGCTCCGGCACCATTTTCCCTCCTTTACTTGGCCCCTCCCCCAATCCTCAGTGTCATATGGGATGCCAAGCAGTGGCAAAATAAGCCCAAACTATGAACTGTGTGAGAGTATGATGGTGCGTGAGGGAAATAACATTTGAAATTTGTCTGATGGCATTTCATAATGACCCTTTGATGGAATCTTTCACTGTGTTTCATCGTTGTTTAATTTGTTCTTGTTTTATTCAAGTTTTAATCAGTCTTTTTATTTTTGGCTTGACATTTTAATTCTTGACTTCAAACATCATTATGGCAGATGTGTTTGGCTGAAGCTCTGTTTTGATATCATCTACCAATGTTTTAAGTCCTTATTTGAGATGATTCTTGCTGTTTCCCGATAACTTGTGATGATTTCTGTTCAGGAAATGTTCAAGCTGGTAAAACAGTTTTTTGAAAGTCATCATCCAGATGTCATTTCTGAGTGTATAGACAAAAATGAGGAAAAGAAACGGGAAAAACTTTATTCAAAAACACACACTGTTTTATTTTTACTATACTTATTTATTTTTAAAAAATATTATAAAGTGTGAATCTGCAGTTTCACTCAAAACACAGTCTTTTATAAAGTATAAACTGTACGCAGTAGATTGTCCTATCATCCAACTTCATGTGCTCCCATGACAGAGAGCATCTACTCTTGCCATTTCGAAAAGGATATCTCCACTGAAATAACCACTTTTTGATATATGTAAAAAAATTAAATTAAATTAAATTAAAAATAAAAAAATAAACACCAGAGTAGGGTTCTAATGGTTAAAAGCAATTCTTCTTGGTATGAAAAAAAGTTTAACTGTACTCCGGTCCATACCACATTCAGGTTTATGCTTATTGTGAGCTGACTTGTGCATCTCTTCATGTGTCTGAGCAGATTTGATTCCTCTGAGATCATTAAAGCACACTGTCCTGTTTTCGGCATCAAACAGATTCTACTTGTGATTTTACATTTCCTATTGCAAATTACTCTATCTTGGATATTTAAATCCAGAAGATTTCAACTTTTTTGAAGGTGTCTCAACATGGGCACTTATTTGTCTTTTGAATGTGACAGTTAAACTCTTTTATGTTCTTATAAAATAAATTGTTATGCAAGTACCTGGCATCTCATTTCAAACTGTGGGCCCTGGCTTGTAGCTTTTTAAATGTGCTTTTAAATGTCTAAAAAATTGTTTTGGAGCATCATTTCCCCTTTAGTATTGTTTGATGTTACATTGTCAGGGATTTCACTTGCAGTCACAGCTGCTTTGACACACTCATTCATGTCAGAAATAGAAATATAGGGATAGGTATTTGGACTCATGGTAGAGAAAGTATTACTTGCAGCAGTAGTATTCTCATTCATCCTCCTTAAAGGGCCTAATATGTTAAAAATTTTCAGTTTCCCATGGTGAATACACAGTATTTTCTACTGCATTCACTTCCAGTTTTGGTTGTGGTTATCTCCTTGTAACAAAACTCTCCCAGTTTCAAGAAAAATATCTGCAGAGCTCTCATGTTGCAGTCGGCTTTCAGAGTCACCACTGAGTGGTTGCTATTTTTAATGTTTGCAGTATATTGGCAATCAAAGTTTATTTTATCTGTGTGACAGCCACAAGTACTTCAACATCAGCAGACACAACTTCAAACCCGAGCACAGCTACAGACACTTCTTCAACAAACACTCCTGTACCAGCTGCAGCATTCAACTTGGTCTTTAGCATCAATGAAACCTTTGTTCCAGCACTGGCCGATACCAGCTCTCCAGAGTTTGCAGCAAAAGCTACAAGTATCCATAATCTGGTATGTTTAATTGATATTGCTTCCATTTATAATCCATTTTAAGCTTCTGAATAAAACAAACCTTGCCCCATGAATAGTTCTATTGACATATAAGACAACATGAAGAATCCATAACAGTTCAAATGGTGTCTTTCTGTTAAGAGGGTATACATACTGGTCATATCTGATTCTTATCTGTTGTCTGATTTTTTTATTTTTATTTCAGTGATTAATATTGTGGTCAATTACATTCACAAGACAATGGGGCAAATGTCCGAATTTCAACATTTATAAGTCTCTGTATATGACTTAGTCATTAACTTTAACAACATTCAATTCAGTTCAGTTTTATTTGTATAGCGTGTTTAACAATGGACATTGTCCAAAAGCAGCTTTACAGAAATATATAAACTCAGGATATAGACTTTAAATGTACAAATTTATCCCCAATGAGTAAGCCAGAGGCGACAGTGGCAAGGAAAAACTCCCTGAGATGACATGAGGCAGAAACCTTGAGAGGAACCAGACTCAAAAGGGAACCCATCCTCATCTGGGTGACACCAGATAATGCGATTATAAATAAATAAATCCCTTCTATAAATGTACTAATACTACATGGTCAAATAGCAGTTGTGTAACCAGGAAAATTCATTACAGTTTTTATATGAAGACTGTTTTGTTGAACTTCTCCACTGTTCACTGATGGAGACTTGAGTGTAAAACTATTTGTGGCAATTGTATCCGAAGCCATCATAGCATAACTGTTCATATGAATTGAGGTCCAAAGCCATCTTTATGGTTTGTAAGTGGTACCATCCGCAGTAATATCAATGATCTTTAGGCTGCACGGTGTGGGGCCTCAGCAGCAGCATGTGACTTCCAATTGATGAGATCTCCAACCAGAAGTAGGGCATCAGGATGGATCAGGCAGGTCTGGAGAGCAGAAGGGGTCAGGATCACTGGCATCTCATGAGTATCATGTGTAGCTCGACAGAAGGAGAGAGAGAGAGAGAGAGAGAGAGAGAGAGAGAGAGAGAGAGAGAGAGAGAGAGAGAGTATTAGGTATGCTTATTGTCCCGTAATGGTTAAGTACAATGTACTCTATGTGAGTGAAAGCAGGGACTCCAGCAAGACTAGCTATGACAGGATAACTAAAAGGGAGAGCCAGAAGGTAACACAGACATGAGGGCTTCCTGGGACATAAGGCAGCCACTACACAATCAACAAACCTGGGTGAATGTGTGAAAGTGTGTGTGGGGGTGTGGGGGTGTGGGGGTGGGGGGGACCTATATCTAGGTCTAAATGTGACGAACCAAACAGCCAGTGTATCAGTGTTTATGAAAAATTAATTCATTAATGAATTGTTTTTTTCAGCTTGAACCAATTTACAGAGAACTCTTCAAAAACTTTATCCGAATGATAATTTGTAGTTTCAGGTGAGAACTGATATATAAAAACATTGCTCTAAATAATTGTTTTTCTTTACTTTTGATGATTCAGAATTTCAACCTGTATTTAACTATGTTTGTTTTTTAGGAATGGTTCGATCGTGACAGATTCCATTCTTGAATTTAGTAACAATGGCACCATCCCATCTAATGCCACAGTAAAAGAAGCCCTTGTTAATGCGACTACAAGCAGCTCAAGCTTGAACATTATTCCAGATTCTATAAATGTCACCGAGGTTCCTGGTCAGTATACACTTTCAAATATCCTGCATTTTAATAACATTTTGTACATGCAAATATTCTAATTCCTATTTAACCTCTGAATTAATAGTGACAAACTGTTCGTCAACAAACACCTCTTCAACCCTGTGCACGTGTACAAACAGCACGTCAACAAATGACTCACCAGACACGACTTCAAACCCGAGCACAGCTACAGACACCTCTTCAACAAACGGCTCACCAGACACGACTTCAGACCCGAGCACAGCTACAGACACCTCTTCAACAATCACTCCTGTACTAGCTGCAGCATTCAACTTGGTCTTTAGCATCAATGAAACCTTTGTTCCTGCACTGGCCAATACCAACTCTCCAGAGTTTGCAGCAAAAGCTACAAGTATCCGTAATCTGGTATGTTTAATTGATATTGCTTCCATTTATAATCCATTTTAAGCTTCTAAATAAAACAAACCTTGCCCCATGAATAGTTCTATTGACATATAAGACAACATGAAGAATCCATAACAATTCAAATGGTGTCTTTCTGTTAAGAGGGTATACATACTGGTCATGTCTGATTCTTATCTGTTGTCTGATTTTTTATTTTTATTTCAGTGATTAATATTGTGGTCAATTACATTCACAAGACAATGGGGCAAATATCCGAATTTCAACATTTATAAGTCTCTGTATATGACTGACTCATTAACTTTAACAATATTCAGTTCAGTTCAGTTTTATTTGTATAGCGTGTTTAACAGTGGACATTGTCCCAAAGCACCTTTACATAAATATATAAACTCAGGATATAGATTTTAAATGTACAAATTTATCCCCAATGAGTAAGCCAGAGGCGACAGTGGCAAGGAAAAACTCCCTGAGATGACATGAGGAAGAAACCTTGAGAGGAACCAGAGTCAAAAGGGAACCCATCCTCATCTGGGTGACACCAGATAGTGTGATTATAAATAAATAAATCCCTTCTATAAATGTACTAATACTACATGGTCAAATAGCAGTTGTGTAACCAGGAAAATTCATTACAGTTTTTATATGAAGACTGTTTTACTGAACTTCTCCACTGTTCACTGATGGAGACTTGAGTGCAAAACTATTTGTGGCAATTGTAGCCGAAACCATCATAGCATAACTGTTCATGTGAATTGAGGTCCAAAGCCATCTTTATGGTTTGTAAGTGGTACCATCCTCAGTAATCTCAATGATCTTTAGGCTGCACGGTGTCGGGCCATCCTCAGCAGCAGCATGTGACTTCCAATTGATGAGATCTCCAACCAGAAGTAGGGCATCAGGATGGATCAGGCAGGTCTGGAGAGCAGAAGGGGTCGGGATCACTGGCATCTCATGAGTATCATGTGTAGCTCGACAGAAGGAAAGAGAGAGAGAGAGAGAGAGAGAGAGAGAGAGAGAGAGAGAGAGAGAGAGTGAGTATTAGGTATGCTTACTGTCCCGTAATGGTTAAGTACAATGTACTCTATGTGAGTGAAAGCAGGGACTCCAGCAAGACTAGCTATGACAGGATAACGAAAAGGGACAGCCAGAAGGTAACACAGACATGAGGGCTTCCTGGGACATAAGGCAGCCACTACACAATCAACAAACCTGGGTGAACACGTGAAAGTGTGTGTGGGGGTGTGGGGGTGTGGGTGTGGGGGTGGGGGGGGACCTATACCTAGGTCTAAATGTGACAAACCAAACAGCCAATGTATCAGTGTTTATGAAAAAATAATTCATTAATAAATTGTTTTTTTCAGCTTGAACCAATTTACAGACGACTCTTCAAAAACTTTATCCGAATGATAATTTGTAGTTTCAGGTGAGAACTGATATATAAAAACATTGCTCTAAATAACTGTTTTTCTTTACTTTTGATGATTCAGAATTTCAACCTGTATTTAACTATGTTTGTTTTTTAGGAATGGTTCGATCGTGACAGATTCCATTCTTGAATTTAGTAACAATGACACCATCCCATCTAGTGCCACAGTAAAAGAAGCCCTTGTTAATGCGACTACAAGCAACTCAAGCTTGAACATTATTCCAGATTCTATAAATGTCACCGAGGTTCCTGGTCAGTATACACTTTCAAATATCCTGCATTTTAATAACATTTTGTACATGCAAATATTCTAATTCTTATTTAACCTCTGAATTAATAGTGACAAACTGTTCGTCAACAAACACCACCTCAACCCTGTGCACGTGTACAAACAGCACGTCAACAAACAGCTCACCAGACACGACTTCAAACCCGAGCACAGCTACAGACACCTCTTCAACAAACGGCTCACCAGACACGACTTCAAACCCGAGCACAGCTACAGACACCTCTTCAACAAACGGCTCACCAGACACGACTTCAAACCCGAGCACAGCTACAGACACCTCTTCAACAAACACTCCTGTAATAGCTGCAGCATTCAGCTTGGTCTTTAGCATCAATGAACCCTTTGTTCCTGCACTGGCCAATACCAGCTCTCCAGAGTTTATAGAAAAAGCTTCAAGTATCCGTAATGTGGTATGTTTAACTGATAATGCTTCCATTTATAATGCATTTTAAGCTTCTAAACAAAACTAATTTTACCCCATGAATATTTCTCCTGCCATATAAGACAACATGAAGAGTCCATAACAGTTCAAATGGTGTCTTTCTGTTATGAGGGTATACATACTGGTCATGTCTGATTCTTAAATGTTGAGTGATTTTTTTTCGATTTCATTGAATAATATTGTGAAGTCAGTTACATTCACCAGGCATTTGGGCAAATGTCTGCATTTCAACATTTATAAGTCTCTGTGTATGACTTACTCATTAACTTTAACTATGTCTAGGTCTAAAAGTGACAAACCAAACAGCCAATGCATATGAGGTCAGTGTTTATGAAAAATTAATTCATTAATGAATTATATTTTTCAGCTTGAACCAATTTACAGAAAAAGCTTCAGAAACTTTATCCGAATGATAATTCATAGTTTCAGGTGAGAAATAATATATGAAAACATTGCTCTGAATAATTGTTTATCTTTTGATGATTCAGAATTTCAACCTGTATTGAACTATGTTTGTTTTTTTTAGGAGTGGTTCAACTGTGATAAATTCCAGCCTTGAATTTAGTAACAATGACACCATTCCAACTAACTCCACAGTAACAAACACGCTTGTTAATGCGACTACCACCAACTCAAGCTTGAACATTATTCCAAATTCTGTAACTGTAACTGAGGTTCCTGGTCAGTATACACTTTCAAATATCCTGCATTTTAATAACACGTTGTACATACAAATATTCTAATTCCTATTTAACATCTTTATTAATAGTGACAGACACCTCATCACCAGGCACGACTTCAAACCCAAGCACAGCTACAGACACCTCTACAACAAACGGCTCACCAGGCACGACTTCAAACCCGAGCACAGCTACAGACACCTCTACAACAAACGACTCACCAGACACAACTTCAAACCCGAGCACAGCTACAGACACCTCTTCAACAAACACTCCTGTACTAGCTGCAGCATTCAACTTGGTCTTTAGCATCAATGAAACCTTTGTTCCTGCACTGGCCGATACCAGCTCTCCAGAGTTTATAGAAAAAGCTACAAGTATCCGTAATCTGGTATGTTTAATTGATATTGCTTCCATTTATAATCCATTTTAAGCTTCTAAATAAAACAAACCTTGCCCCATGAATAGTTCTATTGACATATAAGACAACATGAAGAATACATAACAGTTCAAAAGGTGTCTTTCTGTTAAGAGGGTATACATACTGGTCATATCTGATTCTTATCTGTTGTCTGATTTTTTATTTTTATTTCAGTGATTAATATTGTGGTCAATTACATTCACAAGACAATGGGTCAAATGTCCGAATTTCAACATTTATAAGTCTCTGTATATGACTTAGTCTTTAACTTTAACAACATTCAATTCAGTTCAGTTTTATTTGTATAGCGTGTTTAACAGTGGACATTGTCCAAAAGCAGCTTTACATAAATATATAAACTCAGGATATAGATTTTAAATGTACAAATTTATCCCCAATGAGTAAGCCAGAGGCGACAGTGGCAAGGAAAAACTCCCTGAGATGACATGAGGAAGAAACCTTGAGAGGAACCAGACTCAAAAGGGAACCCATCCTCATCTGGGTGACACCAGATAATGCGATTATAAATAAATAAATCCCTTCTATAAATGTACTAATACTACATGGTCAAATAGCAGTCGTGTAACCAGGAAAATTCATTACAGTTTTTATATGAAGACTGTTTTACTGAACTTCTCCACTGTTCACTGATGGAGACTTGAGTGTAAAACTATTTGTGGCAATTGTATCCGAAGCCATCATAGCATAACTGTTCATATGAATTGAGGTCCAAAGCCATCTTTATGGTTTGTAAGTGGTACCATCCTCAGTAATCTCAATGATCTTTAGGCTGCATGGTGTGGGGCCTCAGCAGCAGCATGTGACTTCCAATTGATGAGATCTCCAACCAGAAGTAGGGCATCAGGATGGATCAGGCAGGTCTGGAGAGCAGAAGGGGTCAGGATCACTGGCATCTCATGAGTATCATGTGTAGCTCGACAGAAGGAGAGAGAGAGAGAGAGAGAGAGAGAGAGAGAGAGAGAGAGAGAGAGAGAGAGAGAGAGAGAGAGAGAGAGTATTAGGTATGCTTATTGTCCTGTAATGGTTAAGTACAATGTACTCTGCGTGAGTGAAAGCAGGGACTCCAGCAAGACTAGCTATGACAGGATAACGAAAAGGGACAGCCAGAAGGTAACACAGACATGAGGGCTTCCTGGGACATAAGGCAGCCACTCCACAATCAACAAATCTGGGTGAACGCGTGAAAGTGTGTGTGGGGGTGGGGGTGTGGCGGTGGGGGGGGGACCTATACCTAGGTCTAAATGTGACAAACCAAACAGCCAGTGTATCAGTGTTTATGAAAAATTAATTCATTAATTAATTGTTTTTTTCAGCTTGAACCAATTTACAGAGAACTCTTCAAAAACTTTATCCGAATGATAATTTGTAGTTTCAGGTGAGAACTGATATATAAAAACATTGCTCTAAATAATTGTTTTTCTTTACTTTTGATGATTCAGAATTTCAACCTGTATTTAACTATGTTTGTTTTTTAGGAATGGTTCGATCGTGACAGATTCCATTCTTGAATTTAGTAACAATGACACCATCCCATCTAATGCCACAGTAAAAGAAGCCCTTGTTAATGCGACTACAAGCAGCTCAAGCTTGAACATTATTCCAGATTCTATAAATGTCACCGAGGTTCCTGGTCAGTATACACTTTCAAATATCCTGCATTTTAATAACATTTTGTACATGCAAATATTCTAATTCTTATTTAACCTCTGAATTAATAGTGACAAACTGTTCGTCAACAAACACCTCTTCAACCCTGTGCACGTGTACAAACAGCACGTCAACAAACAGCTCACCAGACACGACTTCAAACCCGAGCACAGCTACAGACACCTCTTCAACAAACGGCTCACCAGACACGACTTCAAACCCGAGCACAGCTACAGACACCTCTTCAACAAACGGCTCACCAGACACGACTTCAAACCCGAGCACAGCTACAGACACCTCTTCAACAAACGGCTCACCAGACACGACTTCAAACCCGAGCACAGCTACAGACACCTCTTCAACAAACGGCTCACCAGACACGACTTCAAACCCGAGCACAGCTACAGACACCTCTTCAACAAACACTCCTGTAATAGCTGCAGCATTCAACTTGGTCTTTAGCATCAATGAAACCTTTGTTCCTGCACTGGCCAATACCAACTCTCCAGAGTTTATAGAAAAAGCTTCAAGTATCCGTAATCTGGTATGTTTAATTGATAATGCTTCCAGTTATAATCCATTTTAAGCATCTAAACAAAACTAATTTTACCCCATGAATATTTCTCCTGCCGTATAAGACAACATGAAGAGTCCATAACAGTTCAAATGGTGTCTTTCTGTTAAGAGGGTATACATACTGGTCATATCTGATTCTTAAATGTTGAGTGATTTTTTTTCAGTTTCATTGAATAATGTTGTGAAGTCAATTACATTCACCAGGCATTTGGGCAAATGTCTGCATTTCAACATTTATAAGTCTCTGTGTATGACTTACTCATTAACTTTAACTATGTCTAGGTCTAAAAGTGACAAACCAAACAGCCAATGCATATGAGGTCAGTGTTTATGAAAAATTAATTCATTAATGAATTATATTTTTCAGCTTGAACCAATTTACAGAAAAAGCTTCAGAAACTTTATCCGAATGATAATTCATAGTTTCAGGTGAGAAATAATATATGAAAACATTGCTCTGAATAATTGTTTATCTTTTGATGATTCAGAATTTCAACCTGTATTGAACTATGTTTGTTTTTTTTAGGAGTGGTTCAACTGTGATAAATTCCAGCCTTGAATTTAGTAACAATGACACCATTCCAACTAACTCCACAGTAACAAACACGCTTGTTAATGCGACTACCACAAACTCAAGCTTGAACATTATTCCAAATTCTGTAACTGTAACTGAGGTTCCTGGTCAGTATACACTTTCAAATATCCTGCATTTTAATAACACGTTGTACATACAAATATTATAATTCCTATTTAACATCTTTATTAACAGTGACAGACACCTCATCACTAGGCACGACTTCAAACCCGAGCACAGCTGCAGACACCTCTTCAACAAACGGCTCACCAGACACGACTTCAAACCCGAGCACAGCTACAGACACCTCTACAACAAACGGCTCACCAGGCACGACTTCAAACCCGAGCACAGCTACAGACACCTCTTCAACAAACGGCTCACCAGACACGACTTCAAACCCGAGCACAGCTACAGACACCTCTTCAACAAACGGCTCACCAGACACGACTTCAAACCCGAGCACAGCTACAGGCACCTCATCAACAAATGGCTCACCAGACACGACTTCAAACCCGAGCACAGCTACAGGCACCTCTTCAACAAACGGCTCACCAGACACGACTTCAAACCCGAGCACAGCTACAGACACCTCTTCAACAAACGGCTCACCAGACACGACTTCAAACCCGAGCACAGCTACAGGCACCTCTTCAACAAACGGCTCACCAGACACGACTTCAAACCCGAGCACAGCTACAGGCACCTCATCAACAAACAGCTCACCAGGCACGACTTCAAACCCGAGCACAGCTACAGACACCTCATCAACAAACGGCTCACCAGACACGACTTCAACCCCGAGCACGTCTACAAACACCTCTTCAACAAACACCCCTTCAAACCCGAGCACAGCTACAAACACCTCTTCAACAAACCCTCCTTTACCAGCTGCAGCATTCAACTTGGTCTTTAGCATCAATGAAACCTTTGTTCCAGCACTGGCCAATACCAACTCTCCAGAGTTTACAGAAAAAGCTAGAAGTATCCGTAATCTGGTATGTTTAATTGATAATGCTTCCATTTATGATCCATTTTAAGCTTCTAAACAAAACTAATTTTACCCCATGAATATTTTTCTTGCCATATAAGACAACATGAAGAGTCCATAACAGTTCAAATGGTGTCTTTCTTTTAAGAGGGTATACATACTAGTCATGTCTGATTCTTATCTGTTGTCTGATTTTTTTTCGATTTCATTGATTAACATTGTGAAGTCAGTTACATTCACCAGGCAATGAGGCAAATGTCTGAATTTCAACATTTATAAGTCTCTGTGTATGACTTACTCATTAACTTTAACCATGTCTAAGACTAAAAGTGACAAACCAAACAACCAATGTATATGAGGTCAGTGGTTCTGAAAAATTAATTCATTAATGAATTGTTTTTTTCAGCTTGAACCAATTTACAGACGACTTTTCAAAAACTTTATCCGAATGATAATTCGTAGTTTCAGGTGAGAACTGATATATAAAAACATTGCTATAAATAATTGTTTATCTTTACTTTTGATGATTCAGAATTTCAACCTGTACTTAACTGTGTTTGTTTTTTAGGAATGGTTCAACTGTGACAGATTCCACTCTTGAATTTAATAACAATGGCACCATCCCATCTATTGCCACAGTAAAGGAAGCCCTTGTCAATGCGACTACTACCGACCCAATCTTGAATATTATTCCAAATTCTATAAATGTCACCGATGTTCCTGGTCAGTATACACTTTCAAATATCCTGCATTTTAATAACATTTTGTACATGCAAATATTCTAATTCTTATTTAACCTCTGAATTAATAGTGACAGACACCCCTTCAACAAACACCCCTTCAACAAACACCTCTTCAACCCCGAGCACATCTACAAACACCCCTTCAACAAACACCTCTTCAACAAACACCCCTTCAACAAACACCTCTTCAACCCCGAGCACGTCTACAAACACCCCTTCAACAAACACCTCTTCAACAAACACCCCTTCAACAAACACCTCTTCAATCCCGAGCACGTCTACAAACACCCCTTCAACAAACACTTCTTCAACAAACACCCCTTCAACAAATACGTCTTCAACCCCGAGCACGTCTACAAACACCTCTTCAACAAACACCTCTTCAACAAACACCCCTTCAACAAACACCTCTTCAACCCCAAGCATGTCTATAAACACCTCTTCAACAAACACCTCTTCAACAAACACCCCTTCAACAAACACCCCTTCAACAAACACGTCTTCAACCCAGAGCACGTCTACAAGCACCCTTTCAACAAACACCTCTTCAACAAACACCCCTTCAACAAACACCTCTTCAACCCCGAGCACGTCTACAAACACCCCTTCAATGAACACTTCTTCAACAAACACCCCTTCAGCAAATACGTCTTCAACCCCGAGCACGTCTACAAACACCCCTTCAACAAACACGTCTTCAGCCCCGAGCACGTCTACAAACACCCCTTCAACAAATACTTCTTCAACAAACACCCCTTCAACAAACACGTCTTCAACCCCGAGCACGTCTACAAACACCCCTTCAACAAACACCTCTTCAACCCCGAGCACGTCTACAAACACCCCTTCAACAAACACCTCTTCAACAAACACCCCTTCAACAAACACGTCTTCAACCCCGAGCACGTCTACAAACACCCCTTCAACAAACACCTCTTCAACAAACACCCCTTCAACAAACACCTCTTCAACCCCGAGTACGTCTACAAACACCCCTTCAACAAACACCTCTTCAACAAACACCCCTTCAACAAACACGTCTTCAACCCCGAGCATGTCTACAAACACCTCTTCAACAAACACGTTTTCAACCCCGAGCACGTCTACAAACACCTCTACAACAAACACATCCTCAACCCCGAGCACGTCTACAAACACCCCTTCAACAAACACCTCTTCAACAAACACCCCTTCAACAAACACCTCTTCAACCCCGAGCATGTCTACAAACACCCCTTCAACAAACACTTCTTCAACAAACACCCCTTCAACAAATACATCTTCAACCCCGAGCACGTCTACAAACACCTCTTCAACAAACACCTCTTCAACAAACACCCCTTCAACAAACACCTCTTCAACCCCAAGCATGTCTATAAACACCTCTTCAACAAACACCTCTTCAACAAACACCCCTTCAACAAACACCCCTTCAACAAACACGTCTTCAACCCCGAGCACGTCTACAAACACCCTTTCAACAAACACCTCTTCAACAAACACCCCTTCAACAAACACCTCTTCAACCCCGAGCACGTCTACAAACACCCCTTCAACGAACACTTCTTCAACAAACACCCCTTCAACAAATACGTCTTCAACCCCGAGCACGTCTACAAACACCCCTTCAACAAACACATCTTCAACCCCGAGCACGTCTACAAACACCCCTTCAACAAACACTTCTTCAACAAACGGCTCTTCAACAAACACCTCTTCAACCCAGAGCACGTCTACAAACACCTCTTCAACAAAGACCCCTTCAACAAACACCTCTTCAACCCTGAGCACGTCTACAAACACCCCTTCAACAAACACGTCTTCAACCCCGAGCACGTCTACAAACACCCCTTCAACAAACACCTCTTCAACCCCGAGCACGTCTACAAACACCCCTTCAACAAACACCTCTTCAACAAACACCCCTTCAACAAACACGTCTTCAACCCCGAGCACGTCTACAAACACCCCTTCAACAAACACGTCTTCAACCCCGAGCACGTCTACAAACACCCTTTCAACAAACACCTCTTCAACAAACACCCCTTCAACAAACACCTCTTCAACCCCGAGCACGTCTACAAACACCCCTTCAACGAACACTTCTTCAACAAACACCCCTTCAACAAATACGTCTTCAACCCCGAGCATGTCTACAAACACCCCTTCAACAAACACGTCTTCAACCCCGAGCACGTCTACAAACACCCCTTCAACAAACACTTCTTCAACAAACACGTCTTCACCAAACACGTCTTCAACCCACAGCACCTCTACAAACACCCCTTCAACAAACACCCCTTCAACAAACACGTCTTCAACCCCGAGCACGTCTACAATCACCCCTTCAACAAACACCTCTTCAACCCCGAGCACGTCTACAAACACCCCTTCAACAAACACCTCTTCAACAAACACCCCTTCAACAAACACGTCTTCAACCCCGAGCACGTCTACAAACACCCCTTCAACAAACACCTCTTCAACCCCGAGCACGTCTACAAACACCCCTTCAACAAACACCTCTTCAACAAACACCCCTTCAACAAACACGTCTTCAACCCCGAGCATGTCTACAAACACCTCTTCAACAAACACGTTTTCAACCCCGAGCCCAACAACAACCACAGTTTCAACGCCTCAAATCGCTACTGCAGTTTTCAACTTGAACTTCAGCATCATAGAAACCTTTGACCCAGCACTGGCCAATATCAGCTCTCCTCAGTTCACAGCAAAAGCTACAAATATCCGTAATCAGGTATGTTTTATTGATAATGCTACCAATTACAATTTAATTGATTTTTCGAAACAAGTGGCCACCTGAGCAATTCTGTTGCCATATAAGACATCCTGAAGAACTCATAATGGTTCACATGTTGGCTTTCTGTTAAGAAGTAATATATATATATATATATATATTTTTTTATATATATATATATAAAAAAAAACAGACATGTTCTATATATAAGAAAATATTATATATATATATATATATATATATATATATATATATATATATATATATATATATATATATATATATAATATTTTCTTATATATAGAACATGTCTGTTTTTTTTTCAAGTTATATGAATATTCCAAACTCAGATTCAATGCACGTGTCATGGGGCACAATTATATATGAATTTGAACATTTTTAAATCTCAATGTATTCATTATTTATTACCTTTAACTATATCCAGTACTAAATGTGACAGACCAGTTTATCAGTGTGGTTGACACTGCTGTTGATACTCACCTCATTCATTTCTAATTTCTTTTAGGTTGAACCATTGTACAAGAAAGCCTTTAAAAACTTCATCCTCATGCAAATTCTAAAATTCAGGTAAGAAGGAAGATACGCTCTGAATATTTATTTCTTTGTTGATTAATGATTGAAATTTAATCTTTATCTCTACATTTGTGTCGTTTCAGGAGTGGTTCTACTGTGACAGAAAGCAACATTTATATGGATTCTAGCGGCCCAACTGTTAATGCGACCCAAGTGAAAAACGTCCTTCTCAATGGACTTAACAACTTGACCTTTAGTGTTGATCCAAACTCCATCAGTGTCACCCAGACTGTTGGTCAGTATACACTTGCACAGACTTTATTGTGCTACTTATTAATTAATGCTTATTAATTAGAAATGAGTCGAACTCAAATTTCTTGTTTTATTTTCGGTTTAAATATATATTTGTATAAATTTAATTGTATGTATAATGTTTATATTTTGCAGGTAATTCCATGCCACCAGTGATTGCCAGCTCACTTTCCATGATGTGGATGTCTCTTCTATCACTTCTACTTTCAGTGGCCTTAAAATTCTAACTCTAGACCTTATCATAAACATACACAATGACCCTTATATATATAAAATTCATATAATAACTCATAAGATAAAGGGAATTTGGGGAAAATGTTTCTTTCTTATAAACAAAGTTATCTTTACATAAGAAATTCGAATTGGAGACTTAATGAAGGTTCTGATTTGCCTGAAAATTTCTCCACATTCTAACAGTACTAGAAGGATTTTCTTTCACTCATATTTAAGTCCAATGGAATTTTTTTTAAATCACTGTGTAGTTAATAGTATAAATCAATGTTGTTTTATGCAGTATAATCTCTAAACACAAACATATATACAAACCTACATATAACTTCTTTAGATCAGTGTACAATGATTATAAACATTGTATGAAATAAAGCT
The DNA here is from genome assembly GCA_023630585.1 of Cranoglanis bouderius. NCBI lineage: Eukaryota > Metazoa > Chordata > Actinopteri > Siluriformes > Cranoglanididae > Cranoglanis > Cranoglanis bouderius. The sequence goes on from CM042569.1 coordinate 999,908, forward strand.
TTGCACAATTATTTTGTTTTGTTTTATGCATATAATTTAATAATATAAGGATACACTATTTGGCTAAAAGTATGTGCACACATGACCATCACACCTGTAAATGATTTTTCCCCAAACTGTTGCCACAAAATTGGAAGCACAAAATTTTATAGAATTGTATGCTATAGAAAGAGCCGGTAAAGGTCCATGTGGGTGCAGGTTTTCTGTCCAGTCAAGCAGGAGCCACACCTGATGCCACCTGTGTAGTCAGTTTATCTTAGCTTTTAATATACTATTAGGTTTGGCTTCTGTTTGGTTGGAATAAAAACCTGCACCCACACCAGCCCTTTCTGGATAACAGACACCCGTACTGTAAAATTAAGATTTCCCTTTACTGGAACAAAGGGACCCAAAGTAGAAAGCGAGCTCCATGAAAATATGGTTTGCCAAGGTTGGAGTAAAAGAACTTGCGTGGCCTGCACAGAGCCTTGATCTCAACCCTACCGAACACTGAACACCGACTGCACCCCAGACCTCCTCGCCTGACCTCACTAATGCTCTTGTGGCTGAATGAACACAAATCCCCACAGCCACGCTCCAAAATCTAGTGGAAAGCCTTCCCAAAAGAGTGGGGGCTGTTATTACAGAAAGGGGGGACTAACTCTGTGTTAATACTCATGGTTTTGGATTGGGCACATATGAGTTTGATGCTCATGCTCTCATAGTCCTTTTAAAGTGCTGCCATACATTTTTTACTCAGCAGTGGCTTCTGTCTAGCCACTCTACCAAAAAGACCTGACTGATGCAGTATTTCTAAGATGGTTGTATTTTAAGCAAGTTCTCCCATTTCTGCTGAGGACTTGTAGGTGTAGGTGAATTAGAGTGGGCATTGGGTTCTTGGTTGTCTCCTTGACCAAGGTTCTTCTAGCCATGTTACTGAGTTTGGAAGGAAAGTCAGCTCTAGGAAGAGTCCTGGTGGTTTCATACTCTTAGTATTTCACAATGGTGAAGCCCACTGTGCTCCTGGGAACATCTGAAGCTTTCAAAATAGGCTTATAACCCCGCCCAGATCTAGGGCCCCATACAATTAGATCGTGAAGATCTACATAGAGGTCCTCAGACTTCAGGGTCTTGTTTTTGGTCTGAAATGCACTGTGAATTGTGGGACCTTATATACAGTGAGGGAAAAAGGTATTTGATCCCCTGCTGATTTTGTATGTTTGCCCACTGACAAAGAAATGATCAGTCTATAATTTTAATGGTAGGTGTATTTTAACAGTATGAATAACAACAAAAAAAATCCAGAAAACCGCAAGTTAGAAATTTATTTGCATTTTAATGAGGGAAATAAGTATTTGATCCCCTATCAATCAGCAAGATTTCTGGCTCCCAGGTGTCTTTTACACAGGTAACGAGCTGAGATTAGGAGCACTCTTTTAAAGGGAGTGCTCCTAATCTCAGCTTGTTACCTGTATAAAAGACACGTGTCCACAGAATCAATCAATCAATCAGATTCCAAACTCTCCACCATGGCCAAGACCAAAGAGCTGTCCAAGGATGTCAGGGACAAGATTGTAGACCTACACAAGGCTGGAATGGGCTACAAGACCATCGCCAAGCAGCTTGTTGAGAAGGTGACAACAGTTGGTGCGATTATTAGCAAATGGAAGAAACACAAAATAACTGTCAGTCTCCCTCGGTCTGGGGCTCCATGTAAGATCTCACCTCGTGGAGTTTCAGTGATCATGAGAACGGTGAGGAATCAGCCCAGAACTACACGGGAGGATCTTGTTAATGATCTCAAGACAGCTGGGCCCATAGTCACCAAGAAAACAATTGGTAACACACTACGCCGTGAAGGACTGAAATCCTGCAGCACCCGCAAGGTCCCGCTGCTCAAGAAAGCACATGTACATGCCCATCTGAAGTTTGCCTGAATGATTCAGAGGAGAACTGGGTGAAAGTGTTGTGGTCAGATGAGACCAAAATCGAGCTCTTTGGCATCAACTCAACTCACCGTGTTTGAAGGAGGAGGAATGCTGCCTATGACCCCAAGAACACCATCCCCACCTTCAAACATGGAGGTGGGAACATTATGCTTTGGGGGTGTTTTTCTGCTAAGTGGACAGGACAACTGCACCAGATCAAAGGGACAATGGACGGGGCCATGTACTGTCAAATCTTGGGTGAGAACCTCCTTCCCTCAGCCAGGGCATTGAAAATGGCTCGTGGATGGGTATTCCAGCATGACAATGACCTAAAACACACAGCCAAGGCAACAAAGGAGTGGCTCAAGAAGAAGCACATTAAGGTCCTGGAGTGGCCTAGCCAGTCTCCAGACCTTAATCCCATAGAAAATATGTGGAGGGAGCTGAAGGTTCGAGTTGCCAAACATCAGCCTCGAGACCTTAATGACTTGGAGAGGATCTGCAAAGAGGAGTGGGACAAAATCCCTCCTGAGATGTGTGCAAACCTGGTGGCCAACTACAAGAAACGTCTGACCTCTGTGATTGTCAACAAGGGTTTTGCCACCAAGTACTAAGTCGAAGGGGTCAAATACTTATTTCCCTCATTAAAATGCAAATCAATTTATAACTTTTTTGAAATGCGTTTTTCTGGATTTTTTTTGTTGTTATTCTGTCTCTCACTGTTAAAATATTCCTACAATTAAAATTATAGACTGATCATTTATGTCAGTGGGCAAACGTACAAAATCAGCAGGGGATCAAATACTTTTTCCCCCAACTGTACACGGATGTGTTCCTTTCTAAATCATGTCCAATTGATTAAATTTGCCACAGATAGACTGCAGTCAAGCTCTACAGGCATCTCAATATAATCAAAGTAAACAGACTGCACATGAGCTCAGTCTGGAGTGCCTTTAGCCAAGGGATTGAATACTTGAACACAAAATGATAGATTTTATATTTTAACTTATAATAAATTTACAAACATTTATAAAAAGCTTGTTCTCAAGTTCAAGTGGCTTTTTAATGTCATTTCAACCATATACAACTGGTACAGTACACAGTGAAACGAAACAACGTTCCTCCAGGACCATAGTGCTACATAAAACAACACACTAACCACAGGAGACAACACAGAACTAAATAAGATCTACACATTCTACATAAAATGCATGTCAAACAACACAACACAGTAGAGTAACTCCTAAAACAGGACACTGGGCACAGTAAGTAACAGTGTAGTGCCGACCAGTACACAGTTTTTGTGTGAAAGTGTCAAATATAACAGGTAGTGGAAAAAGAATAACAATATAATAAAAAAAAAATGCTGTGAATCTAAACATAACATACTATGACATAGCATAGCTCCTGACAATCTCCACGGAGGAGCCGTGGATGTTCAGTGGAGAGTGGTGGCTCTGCCCTCTCCTGAAGTCAACAACCATCTCTTTTGTTTTGTCCACATTCAGAGACAGGTTGTTGGCTCTGCACCAGTCCGTTAGCCGCTGCACCTCCTCTCTGTATGCTGACACGTCGTTCTTGCTTTTTTTTTGCTTTTTTTTTGGGCCGGCCACCACACCCATACTTTGGGGGACCATTTAGACTTTATTTATTTGAATTTTTTCTGGTTTTCAGATGTGGGTGAGTGGTGGGTGTAGGATATAGAGAGGATAGGTAGTGGACAAGACAAGACAGTAGGTGTGATTGGGGTGTGGTTATCAAAGCGATGGGTTGTGGGGGTATGGGGGTGAAGTATGGGGAGGGTGTGCAAAGGAGTAAATATTTGAGATGTTTAAAGTGAGTTAAATATGTGTAGCACCAACTTTGAATACCGTGAATGTTATATGCATATGTGTGTATTTTAGTTACGTGTATTTGTTTGAGATGTGAGGTATGGCTTTGGTTATGAGGTTAGTCTGTAGAAGCTGTATTGTTTGCTATTGCAAGGTGGTATCCTGGTGTATGTAAATGATCAGTGGTGTCCAAGTAGCATTGAATTTGATAGTTTTATTTTTGATTGAGGCAGAGAGTTTTTCCATTGTTATATAGTCGATTATTAGGTTTTTCCAATGTGTGATATTAATGTTGTTCTTTGATTTCCAATTTGTTAGTATGGTTTTCTTGGTGATGGTTAGTGCTGTAAGGAGGACTATTGTGTTTTCCTTTGAAATCTTGATCCCAGATGTATCTCCATGTAGGCAGAGTGAGGGGGAAAGTGGTATGGTGGTATTTAGAAAATAAGATATTTGCTCAGTGATTTGTTTCCAGAAGTGCTTAATTGGTGTGCAGTCCCATATGGCATGTATGTAGTTGTCTGGTTTATTTTGTGTGCACTGTGTGCAGATGTCTAATTCCCTGAAGCCCATTCTATACATCCTATGACCAGTGTAATGAGTTCTATGGATTATTTTGTATTGTATCAGATGCAGACTGGTGTTGTTAGCTATGAGGGACATGTTCTGTAATATCTGTTGCCAAAAGTCTTCTCTAGGTGTGATTGCTAAGTCGTCTTCCCATTTTTTTACAAGGTATGGCAATGAAAGAGTTGGATTTAGATATTATTTTATATATTTTGGATAAGACTTTAGTTGGTGGCGATATATTTAGTAGTTCTGATATTAATGAGGGGGGGGTCTAATGTTCTGTTTTTTAAGTCCATTTTAGAGCATATAATATATTTAATTCGTAGATATTCAAGGAAATGTTTATTTTCTAGTCCGTGCGTTTCGGTGAGACATGGAAATGATGAAAAGGTGTTGTTTTGACATATGTGTTTGAGATGTGTAATGCCTTTTTCTACCCATGGAGAGATGTTTATCTTCGCTGTGTTTGTGAAGTCGGGGTTATGCCATATGGGAGTGTGTTCAGTTAGTTGGAGTGGTGAATTAATAATTTTATAAAATTTCCACCAAGCTGTTAAAGTTGATGCAATTATTGGACTTTTGAAGCAGGGGTGGCGTTTAATAGCTGTACTGATGAAGGGTAAGTCTGAGATACTGTTTTTATTGCATAGTGCCTGTTCCGTATATAGCCAAATCTCATTTATCTGACTGGGCTTTATCCATTTGATTATATATTGGAGTTGGTTACTGAAGTAATATTGTTCAAAGTTTGGGGCATCAAGTCCTCCCTTATATTTGGGTCTTTGTAAATTGGTTAGTTTGATTCTTGGAGGTTTGTTTTTCCAGTAAAATTTAGAAATACAGGAGTTGAGTGATTTGAACCAAGAAGGAAGAGGTTGAAATGGGATCATTGAAAATAGGTAATTAATTTTTGGTAGTATCGTCATTTTTATGGATGCTATTCTGCCGATGAGAGATAGGGGGAGGTTTATCCAGCATTGGATATCATTATTTATGGTATTCAATAAAGAGATAAAATAGAGTTTATGCAGGTCTGACAGCTTGGTGGAGATTTTAACACCAAGATAGGTGATGTGGTCAGTGCTTATAGGAATAGATAGTGATTGTACTGTAGTTTCGGGGAGTTTCATGTTGAGGGGGAGTATCGATGATTTGTTCCAGTTAATTGAATAATTGGAAAGTTTGGAATATTTTTCGATTGTGTAAATACTTTCTTCTATTGATTTTATAGGATTTTGTAAGAGTACAATGTTGTCAGTGTTAGAGTCGCCCTTTACAGTACAATGTACAATGTCGTACAATGTCATCAGTTTTAGAGTCGCCTCAAAGTGGGTGAGGTTCCTCCTATCCCGTTTGGTCGGCTCAGCTCTTCTCCTGGTCCAGGAATATGGAAGCCCGGAATTCAAGCCGGACCTCAATGCCTTCTTAAACAGGATTCACCTGCCCAATCAGCCCGGCCAGTCTTTCCTCGAGCACTATGGGAGGGAGCGGGCCAACGTGGCGGCCGGCACCTCTCAGCCCCTGATCCAGGAGTGCGCAACTGAGTGCTGCACCCAGCAGGCCAGTCTACAGTGCCCTTCCTGTCGAAAACAGGGAAAAAGGAGCTCCTATTTCTACTCACAGGAGTGTTTTAAGGACAGCTGGCATGTCCATAAACGGCTCCATAAGCAGGCAACCCCAGAGCTCCAGCCGGAGACCCAGCAGGAGGTCTCCCCAGCGGAGCACCAGCTGGAGGTTAACGTGGCAACCTCCAGCCCTGAGCTCCAACCGGAGACCCAGCAGGAGGTCTCCCCAGCGGAGCGCCACCTGGAGGTTAACGTGGCACCCTCGTGGACCTCCGCTTCTGTCCTGCTCCCACCAGAGGTCCACAAGGGGACCTCCACTCCTGTCCTGCTCCTGCCGGAGGTCCACGAGGGGACCTCCGCTCCTGTCCTGCCGGAGGTCCATGAGGGGACCTCCTCCCAAGCCAAGTCCATGTCGGAGGTCCACGGGATGACCTCCTCCCAAGCCAAGTCCATGTCGGAGGTCCACAGGATGACCTCCTCCCAAGCCAAGTCCATGTCGGAGGTCCATGGGATGACCTCCTCCCAAGTTAAGTTCATGCCGGAGGCCCATGGGGAGACCTCCTTTCCAAGTCCTAGTCCATGTCCAAGTCCTAGCCCATGTCTTAGCCCTAATTCATGTCCTAGTCCAAGTCTATGTCCAAGTCCAGGTTCCTACCCTAGTCCCTTTCTATGTTCTAATCCCAGTCCATGTTCTAGTCCTAGTCCATGTCCAAGTTCAGGTCCAGGTTTCTGTCCTAACCCATATCCAAGTCCATGTCCCAGTCCAGGTCCATGTCCTAATCTAGAGTCATGTTCCAACCCATGCCTTAGCCCATGCCTCAGTTCAGGCCCAAAGTCACATCCAGGGTCCGTTCCCAGTCCTGTTCCCTGTCCTGTTCCCAGTCCAGTCCAGTTTCTAGCTTATTTTCCAGTCCAGTTCCCAGTTCTGTTTCTAGTTCAGTTTCTGGTTTCGGTTCCAGTCCAGAATCTAGTTTCATTCCCAGCCCTGTTCCCAGTCCTGTTCCCAGTCCAGAATCCAGTCCAGTTTTCAGTTCAGCTTCAGGTCCAGTTTCCAGTCTACGTCACAGTTCAGTATCCAGTACAGGTCCCAGTCCAGGTTCCAGTCTCATTTCCAGTCCAGTCTGTTTTTGGACCCTGCTGTTGTTTTGTGTTTGTCCCTGTCCGGATACTTTTAGTTATTTCCCATTTTTACCTGTGTTCCTTTACTTTTGGTTATACCCCTAATAAAGTGACTTTTCCCCAGCGCATGCATCCAGCTCCCCTGTGTCCGCTGTAACAGTCAGCATATAAGCTATTTTATTTTGTTATTATTATTTTGTGTTCTGCATTTGCTGTCTGGATCCCATTAATATATACATTTTGTCTTATTGCTGCGGCTAATGGTTCTATAAAGATGGCAAACGGATGGAGAGAGTGGACATCCTTCTCTAGTGCTTCTTTGCAGTGTGAAACTTTGTGATATTAGTCCGTTAGTGATAACTGTGGCCTTTGGTGATGTGTAGAGTATTTTTATCCAATGAATAAATGATTCACCGAAACCTAATTTATGAAGTGTGGTGAGTAGAAATTTCCAGTTCACTTTGTCAAAGGCTTTCTCTGCATCAAGTGTCACTATTGCTGATTCTAGATTTTTGTGTGATGTGTAATGTATCAAATTAAGGAGTCTGCGCATGTTAGTGGTTGACTGATAAATCCAGTTGGATCTGGGTTGATTATTAAAGGGATAATTGTTTCAATTCTATTAGCTAGGGTCTTGCTTATTATTTTTGTGTCTGTGTTGATCAGTGATAGAGGGCGGTAACTAGAGGGTAAAGTGGGGTTTTTGTTGGGTTTTAGGTGAAGTGATATAGCGGCGGGATTCATTTATGTCGGTAATGTCATATTCTGTTTAATTTCAGATACTAATCTATTGAACAGTGGTGCCAGGATAGTCCAGAACTGTTTATAGAATTCAGCTGGAAAACCGTTAGGACCTGGTGCTTTATTATTAGGCATGTTGTTAAGGGCGTTATCGATCTCTTCTGGTTCTATCGGTTTATCCATGGAAATTGCTTGTTCTTCAGTTAGTTTTGGTAGTTTGATATTATTTAGGAATTTATTAATGTCTTCCGTGTCTGGATCTGCAGGTGATGAGTATAAGTTTTGACAGAATGATCTGAATGTATTATTGATTCCCTCTGGAGTTTGTATGGTCTTCCTTGCTGAGTTCTTGATGGTTGGGATTGTTGTTTTTTCTTTATTTCGTTTTATGAGGTTTTCTAGGAATTTTCCAGATTTATTATTATATTCAAAGTTTTCATGTCTAAGTCTTTGTATGAGGAATTGTTTTTTTTTTTCATTTATAAGGTCATTATATTCTAGTTTGAGTTTTCTTATCTCCGTTTCTGTACTTTCTGTGGGGTTGGTTGCAGTTAAACGCTCTAATTCCCTAATCTTTTGTTCTAACTTATTTTCATTTTCAGTGTTTTTCTTTTTCTTATATGATGCATAGGATATTATTTTTCCTCTGAGAATGGCTTTCCCTGTTTCCCATAGCAGTGTTGATGGGGTTTCTGATGAATCATTTATTTCTATAGGATGCCCATTCTCTTTTGATATAGCTATCAAATTCCGGATATTCCAGGCCCCGTCCAGGACTGGTGACGGACTCTGCCCTACCGAGTGAGCTGCACACAGTCCGCCATGTTCTCCACGCTGGAGCAGCTATAGTGATGAGAAGAATGTCTCAGCTTTGTAAGCTTTGTAAGTGTTCTGTTGTTGGCTGTAAGAATAAACATAAGAGTCTTCATGTTCTCCCGGCATCAGAGCCACTGAAGATGCAGTGGAGTCATTTTATTTTTGATGGAAATGTGCCCCCAAAAATATCTAAATTCATATACAGGTGCATCTCAATAAATTAGAATGTCATGAAAAAGTTCATTTATTTCAGTAATTCAACTCAAATTGTGAAACTCATGTATTAAATAAATTCAATGCACACAGACTGAAGTAGTTTAAGTCTTTGGTTCTTTTAATTGTAATGATTTTGGCTCACATTTAACAAAAACCCACCAATTCACTATCTCAACAAATTAGAATATGGTGACATGCCAATCAGCTAATCAACTCAAAACACCTGCAAAGGTTTCCTGAGCCTTCAAAATGGTCTCTCAGTTTGGTTCACTAGGTAAACCACAAACATTCATTGCCAAAGAAGCTGCTGTTCACAGAGTGCTGTATCCAAGCATGTTAACAGAAAGTTGAGTGGAAGGAAAAAGTGTGGAAGAAAAAGATGCACAACCAACCGAGAGAACCACAGACTTATGATGATTGTCAAGCAAAATTGATTCAAATATTTGAGTGGACTTCACAAGGAATGGACTGAGGCTGGGGTCAAGACATCAAGAGCCACCACACACAGACGTGTCAAGGAATTTGGCTACAGTTGTCGTATTCCTCTTGTTAAGCCACTCCTGAACCACAGACAACGTCAGAGGCGTCTTACCTGGGCTAAGGAGAAGAAGAACTGGACTGTTGCCCAGTGGTCCAAAGTCCTCTTTTCAGATGAGAGCAAGCTTTGTATTTCATTTGGAAACCAAGGTCCTAGAGTCTGGAGGAAGGGTGGAGAAGCTCATAGCCCAAGTTGCTTGAAGTCCAGTGTTAAGTTTCCATAGTCTGTGATGATTTGGGGTGCAATGTCATCTGCTGGTGTTGGTCCATTGTGTTTTTTGAAAACCAAAGTCACTGCACCCATTTACCAAGAAATTTTGGGGCACTTCATGCTTCCTTCTGCTGACCAGCTTTTTGAAGATGCTGATTTCATTTTCCAGCAGGATTTGGCACCTGCCCACACTGCCAAAAGCACCAAAAGTTGGTTAAATGACCATGGTGTTGGTGTGCTTGACTGGCCAGCAAACTCACCAGACCTGAACCCCATAGAGAATCTATGGGGTATTGTCAAGAGGAAAATGAGAAACAAGAGACCAAAAAATGCAGATGAGCTGAAGGCCACTGTCAAAGAAACCTGGGCTTCCATACCACCTCAGCAGTGCCACAAACTGATCACCTCCATGCCACGCCGAATTGAGGCAGTAATTAAAGCAAAAGGAGCCCCTACCAAGTATTGAGTACATGTACAGTAAATGAACATACTTTCCAGAAGGCCAACAATTCACTAAAAATGTTTTTTGTATTGGTCTTATGAAGTATTCTAATTGGTTGAGATAGTGAATTGGTAGGTTTTTGTTAAATGTGAGCCAAAATCATCACAATTAAAAGAAGCAAAGATTTAAACTACTTCAGTCTGTGTGCACTGAATTTATTTAATACACGAGTTTCACAATTTGAGTTGAATTACTGAAATAAATGAACTTTTCCATGACATTCTAATTTATTGAGATGCACCTGTATGTTTGTGAGAATCATTTTACACCAGACTATTTTGTGAACGATGGTCAATACAAAGCAGGATTTGCAGAAAAGTTTATTCTCAAGCATGGATCAATACCAACTGTTCGTGATCCGGCTTCATATCCAGAAGACGTAAGTATCGCACTTTGTATTTTGTGAATGTTTGCAAATCGCCTTTCCGAATGTTCTTGTTAGCAAATTCCACAGCTAATGCAACTAAAGTTAGCATTGTCTCTGATTGTATTCACAGAGACAGAGTCTCGTTATGTCTAACCCGAAAACGCTTACTGCGTATTATTGTATAATTCATAACTGTACCTTTATTATGCACAATACAGTAAGGTGACTGTCTTTTTACACCAGACTGCTTTGTGAATGAGCTGGTTAGCAGATTCCACAGCTAATGCGGCTGTAGTATCCGAGAGCTGTTCTCTTCCGGAAAGGGTGCGGGGAGCAGCAGCTCATTTACATCTTGTAAAAAGGGTCAAAGTAGGTCTCCTTTAATACGAGTTCACACATGCACACAGTATACCAAGTCTCGAAATCTAAGAAGTAGTAGTAATATGTTTATGATCTTTTTAATCTAAGTTAAGGTAGCCTCTATCCAAGTGTGAACAGACATGTCAGCCACAAAATGTGTGAAACACACCACACAACCCTTACCTGTTTTGTGGCATGCCTAAAACTGTTCTCTGTTGAATTTGAAATATGCACTGGCAGTTCAAAATCTCTTGGCACTGACAACTAGAAAGGCTTCATTATTTTGTGCATAAAGAGCTAGCGAGAAATCTTTTGGTATCCCTTCCATCACAGGGTGACTTCACAGCAGCCACACCTTCAAACAGGTCCTGCAGGATAAGATATGAAAGGATGGATATAATATAGATTATCAGAGAAGATGTGCGGCACAGAGTTAGTTGGTATCATTGCCGCCTCACAGCTCCAGGGACCCTGGTTTGATCTTGGGCTAATGTCAGAGTTTTGCCTCTTCCCCCAGTGTCTACAAAGGTTTCTTCCTGGTTCTCTGGATTCTTCTTACCTCCTAGTAAGATTCTGGTAGATGGACTGGCTCTGGTAAAATACACCCGAGGTGTGAATGTATGTGTTCATGGTGCCCTGTGATGGACTGGTATCCCATCCAAGGTGTATTCTTGCCTCACGCCCAGTTATTGCAATCTCACCATCTCTGGCTGCTTTTGTCATATTTTGTGGAGTTGGAGAAGGGAGAAGTGATCGAGAAAATGCTGCTGGATGGTGGTTTTGAAGATGATTCTGAAGATTCATAGTGTTCCTTTTGTCCGTTACAGATTTTGGACTAACTAACTGGGTGTGAAAGCATAACTCACAATACCAGGTATTGCTAATGATAAATATTGCATTTGTTTTTGGGTATTTACCCGTTTTGTTTTATTTATTTATGTATTCATTCTTGCTTTTATTTTGGACACAATAAGCTTGGGGCAAATGATTATAGTATCAGGAATCGCAGATCGATTCCAACTATCAAGTTGGAAGATTTAAATGTCTGTTGGAAAACAAGATGCAGCTTTAAGTTCAACAAAAATAAAGTTTGTTTGTTTTTTAACCTCACAGGTGTAACTCCCATTTCCTTAATAGCCTGTCTTGTCTGACTTCAGAGCGGATCACCAAATCTTTCTCTGACGTATCTTAGCTTCAGTTGTCCGTGCTGCTCATTAGATAAAGCGGTGGACGTCTCAAAACATGAACGGACTTTAAATTAACAAAATGAAACAGTGTGTTGTTTATCAGGGCGACTTCACTATACAAGAATTAAAAAAAATGTATCTCTGATGCTGTTCATCACACAGCACATGCATGTGTAGTTTACTAAATTATATTAACATTTTTAATGAGCTTAGTTACAGCTAATAAATCATTATGTTTATTCAGTTTTGCAGCATTCCTGAACTTGTTAATGGGGAAATTAAGCAAAGGAAAATAAGCAAAAGCTCAAGTCCAGAAGTTTGCATTAATGATTTGCACATTTAGGGACGCTGCAATAATTGTGAGCTGTATTTGCTGCCATTGTTCCCGCTCATCTCATCAGGGTCCTCATGTGTAAAACTCTGCATGAATTCCAGAGTGAAAGTGTGTGCACAAAAACTGGGATCTACTTCGTTTGATATACACAAGACCAGAGTATTTTTATTAATTTTTTTTAAACAAAAGGTTAAACAATAAAGACGATTTTTCACAGCCTTCTTTGCTCATATTTACCAAGGGTGCCAATATTAGTGGAGGGCACTGTACGTGCTGACCTGCTCCCAAAATAAAACCCTGACCTCTGCAGACATGATCATAGGTGAGTTTAATGTCACATGATGCCATTTAGATGTGGATTCATGTTAAAATAATAAAGTTTCAGTCCTGATTCAGGAGTTGTACAGCTGAGTGGTGCAGCTCTCCTACACTGCACCCAGATGATTCCCCCTGACTAGCTAACATGCTGCCTTGGTTGTTTTAGATTCTTTGCCACACTGTTCTTCTGTTTCTGTTTGCCTGTTTTACAAATATGACTTGATATCTGTTCAGTGCTACTTCAAATAAATATGTTTAAATAGCATGTTTCTGTATTGTGTTATATTTTTATGCTAGTAAGTGGTGTTAAAAATTGGTCTAACCATCAATGAGCAGGTATGTTATGATGTGGCGTGTGGTGGTCCCGCTCTGGGCCAGAAAGTCCAGGGCCACTTTTTGGTCCCAGTCTGCCCCTGCCTGAAGAGTTATATTTTAAATCTTTAATCAGGTCACGCTTTACAATTGCATGCCATTATCTGGTATCCTTGGTGATAGTGGGCGCTGCTGTTAGGAAGAGAGATAGAGGTGTAGAGGGCCGGGAACGTCGATGCTTACCAGTGGGGTAGCAATAGGAATCTCACCTAGGGTGCCATCAAACAATTAGCTGATCAAACAGCTAATTGGATATTTCTCTGTAATATCACCTCCGAATGGTAGTTACAACCATCCTTTATGCTTTAATGCTTCTCCTATACAAATGGCTTATATGCAGTTTTTATAAAGCTGCATCATTTAGATAAGTAAACAAACAAAAAACAAACAAATAAATATTCTGTAACTGATTTCATGTCTGCATTTGGACAATGAACCGTTATAATGCTTTATACACTTTATCTCTCCTACCTAACTAACCTGAAAGGATTTATGAGAGGATTTTTTGAATCCATAAAATGTGTAAACATATCAGTTTAATACCGAAAATCAATAAATAAAGATTAAATCAATGATCTGAAGTCAATGCCGATGTAAATCTAATACCGAAATACCTTTTTATGCCTTTTGAGTAGCAGTTAGCTAGTTAGCTCGGGCGCTGAGGTAATTTGGTTAACTATTTCGTTAGAAAGCTAACGGCTATATCTGCAAATACAGCCAAGTATTTTTCTCATAATGATATAAATACTGCGCGGTTCACTTATTTCAAAAGCTAGGAAAGTGATTAACAGACCGAAAAATTTGCAATAACTAATTTAAGAACTTTTTTTTTTTTTTTTTTACCACAAATATCTCTCATGTTTCTCTAACGAACTAGGTGATGAGTCGTTCATGGATGAGTCGGTTCTTTGAATCGGCTCGTGAGTCGACTGGCAGATCTGAGGTCCCGCTTTGGTGATTGAGTAGAAGAAATAATAGTCAGATGTCATTGGGTTTATTTATGAATTATAATTTTAATAGACAGCATTAACAGTTAATATTTCAGTAAGAAAAAGAATAAACTAACATTTTGCTTGTGCACTTGATTCCCAGCTTTGGATCTGAATGAATGAATGAACGAACGAACGAATGAACATACATTATTGTCATTGTCATTATTTATTATTGTCTACTCATTTTTATTTTGGAAAAGAAGTCTGATTATAACCGTTATTTCTCGACTGTCCAATCACTCAAAGAACCGACTCAAAGAGCCGACTCGTCCGTGAACGACACTTTATTAATTTTGACCGCAGTGGTATTAAAGGTTTTTAAATGTGTTATTATTTCGGTCGGTTAATCATTTTCAGTTTCTGAAATAATCGTACCGTGCAGTATTTATATCAATATGAGAACACTGTTTGGTTATATTTCAAGAAATAGCTAGTTTTCCACTTGGTGGTAGTAGGCTGACAAATTACCTCAGAGCCTGAGCTAACTAGCTAACTGCTACCAAAAGAAGCTTTACATTGGCACCATCAGTACTGAATTCAAACAAGCCAACAAGAAACAAGTGTTTGCTTAACAGGCTAAATTCTTGTTATAAATAATTATCTATTAAATTAAATATAAAATAAGATTAAATAAAATAAATGTTATTATACTGATGGCCAAAAGTTTCATACATAAAGTAAGATGTCTGAAAAAAGTATATTTTTCCTACTCATTTCACAAGGAGCTCTCACTCTCTCACTTGCAAGCACAATTTTAAACTTAATTTTATTATTATAATCTTACAGAGTTAATGAGGTAATTTCTGTTTGCACACTGTTTGCAGAATAAACACATATAAATATAAATAATTAAATGAATTCACTGTACTTTAGATTAAATGTTGCTGATGACCAGTAGATGGCGGTGCTGAATAATACATGGCACTGAACATGTGTGTTCAGTACACCCCATGGAAATTGTTGCCTTTTTTTGAAATATTTGGACAAGCAAACATTTGATCCCAGTGCCTATTAATAAGGGTGATCAGTCACATGGAAAAAGTAAGTACCCCCCTACATTTATCACACCTTCAAATCCATAAAATTAGAATCAGGTGTTGAAGATCGGGTGCCAGTGATTAGAACCTGCTTAGGGAGTGCAGGTGGAACTGGTCTTATTTATACCCCTCTCATATCTAGTTCCTGGTGTTTCCTTTGCTACTGCGGTGTGTGGTGTCATCATGCCAAGATCTAAAGAGTTCTGTAAGGCCTTCAGAAAAAAGTTTGTGGATGCCTATGAGTCTGGGAAGGATATAAAAAGAGCTCCAAATTATTTGAAATACATCATTCCACTGTAAGGAAAATCATCTACAAGTGCCACAGATTTCAAACGACATCAAGACCCTGCTGCCCCCCTCACTGGATCCCCTGCAATTCGCATATCGTCCCAACCGCTCAACAGATGATGCCATCTCCACCACCCTACATCTGGCCCTCACCCACCTGGACAAAAAGGACACCTACGTGCGAATGCTGTTCATAGACTTCAGTTCAGCATTCAACAGAATAATTCCTCAGCACCTGATTGGAACGCTGAACCTGCTGGGCTTGAACACCTCCCTCTGCAACTGGATCCCGGACTTCCTGACTGGGAGACCTCAGTCAGTCCGGATTGGGAACAACATCTCCAGCACCACCACACTGAGCACTGGTGCTCCCCAGGGCTGTGTGCTCAGTCCACTGCTGTTCACTCTGCTGACTCACGACTGTGCAGCAACACACAGCTCCAATCACATCATCAAGTTCGCCGATGACACGATCATGGTGGGTCTCATCAGCAAGAACGACGAGTCAGCATACAGAGAGGAGGTGCAGCGGCTAACGGACTGGTGCAGAGCCAACAACCTGTCTCTGAACGTGGACAAAACAAAAGAGAGGGTTGTTGACTTCAGGAGAGCGCAGAGCGACCACTCTCCGCTGGACATCGACGGCTCCTCCGTGGAGATCGTCAAGAGCACCAAATTCTTTGGTGTTCACCTGGCGGAGAACCTCACCTGGTCCATCAAAACCAGCTCCATCACTAAGAAAGCCCAGCAGCGCTTTTACTTTCTGAGAAGGCGGAAAAAAGCCCCCCCTTGTACTGTACTGTCTTGTGTTGTTTGCATATGCATTTTATGTAGAATGTGTAGATCTTTAGTTCTGTGTCATCTCATGTGGTTTAGTGTGTTGTTTTATGTAGCACCATGGTCCTGGAGGAACGTTGTTTCGTTTCACTGTATACTGTAACAGCTGTATATGATTGAAATGACATTAAAAAGCCACTTGAACTTGCCAATTAGTCCAAGACTGGCCTTCCCAGCAAATTCAGCTGACTGCCTGATGCAAATACAAGTCTTCAAGAACCCCAAGATTTCATCACAGTATCTGGAAGTCTTGCAACTGTTGATGTCAAAGTGCATGATTCTACAATCAGAAAGAGACTGCATAAAGGGGGCAATACTAGCTTCTGAGGCCAAGGATGTACTTACTTTTTCCACAAAAGCTTCACTTCTTTTGCTATTTCTGTTGAATAAATGATTGAAAAAGCAAATTTTCCTTGTGGTTTTGTTCAAGTATATCAACTTTATTAATAGGCACTGTTTCAAAGATGATCCAATGTTTGCTTGTCCAAATATGTCAAAAAAGGGAATATCGTTGCCATGAAGGGGTGTACTTGGTCTTGGTCATCATTCCACTGATCGCTCACCTGCATGAAAGTATCATGTCAACGCCGGAATCTGCGTCAAACTCCAATTCCCAGAACACAGCGTGGCTTACAAACATGGCTGCGATGGACTACAACTCACAGCAGTCACAAACACTCTCACGATCACCCGACTACTGGCTGCATTCACCTGGACTCAATCATTCACACAGTACTGAAGTGCCCTCACATATGTCCACATATTGCTACGTTGTCTTCCTGGTTTTAATCTCTGTTCTGGTTTTCTGGTTTTTCCTATAGTCTTGCCTAGTCATATGAATCTTAGTTTTTATAGCAGACGTCAACCTAATAAATTGTGACACGTCCCTAATCTGTCTTTGTTTGCTGAAATCTTGTGACTAGGCCACGTTGATACATGTTTTCGTGCTCTGCAGACATTTAAAAAAAAATTATGTAAGCCAACCCAACCTGTTCCTTGTGTATCCTTGTTTGTACTCTGCCATCTGTTTAAATTTTGTGATTAAATTAGTTAGCCATTGAAATCTCTTTTATTATTATTATTTTTTTTGCACTTCTAACTGTTTATATGCAAAACAAAAATAAACAATACAGATTGTAGATTCTAGTTTTGCCCTGATAGTTGGCAGGGTGCAGCTTTCTTATTTATAATTATTCTCAGATATGCCATCTAATATAAATAACTTTGAGCTTTAATGCTAATTAAAGTGATTAATAAAGGCTTATTGAAAGGGATTTAAACCTGCTCTTCGAGACTTTACATTCATGATACACACTACACACTACACACACACACACACACACACACACCTATTATGCAAAGATGTCACACACAAGAGGTGAAGGCAGATGCAAGTGCAGATAATTTATTAACTAAAGTGCACACAAACAACCAAAACATGAACACAAGAACTATAAACATGAACTGTGGGTACGAGGCAAAAAGACATACAGGCTAGAAGCGGAACTGTGGCACACGACAACAAACAACACTCAAAATAGAACCTTGACAAGAGACACTGAAAAACTAGAACTTAAATACTGGTGCTAATCAAGGTGAAACAGGATACAGATGTGAGTGATTAGTGACATGTGACTTGCTGGGGCTGACGGGTAGTGTATTTCTGTGCCCCTTTGGCACGACCATGACAGTAGGCTTGTTAGGTCCTTAATTAGAGTTGTTATTAGAGCTATTATTGTGATGAATAACAACAGTAATAATAATAATAATAGCAAAGGATCATAGAAGTCACAGTAGTTACTTAAGCTTTGTTTAAATAAGGTAAAGTAAAGTAGATGCAAAGCAGCGAGACCCCTGATCGTCCACCCTCAGGCACGAACGGATCTATGATCAGGGTGGAAAATGCATGCAATCAACTTTACTGAAAACTATATTTACTAATATATTAGAGAATATGTTAGTGGATATGGGTGGGGCGCGACCTGAGCCTGAACCCAATAGGCTACTTGTATTCTTTTTTTTTTTTTTTTCTTTTTTTTTAAAATTATTTTTTAAACATGATTAATGTGTTTTTGATTTAAAAAAAAAAAAAAAAGTGCATAGGAAATCTGTGCAAAGAAATCAGGAGCCTAGTGGTGCATTGAAAAGAAAAACAATTAAAAGAGAAGGAATCAAGGAATCAAGAAAGGCTGTCAAGTAGTCAGCGTACATGAGCAGCCAAGCTGTGATTGGCTTCCAGGCCCTTTTGTCATCAATGGTTTACATAATTGTGGTACATGCACTATTACTTAGTCTGGGTAACACCCCATTTACCTGCACACTGTGCATACCTTTTACACTTTGACTGGGCTGAGAACACTCCTGCTACCTGTGGACACAGGTGAGTCATTAAAATAACTATAATTTCTCCTTAGTCACATTATGTAGAATCACCAGACTGAAAGATATAAAAGTGCATCAGTCTCTTGTAGACAATATATATATTAAGATGTAATGTCTGCTGAAGTATAACGCTTAAAAATATTATTTTCACATGCTGTGTACATGATCTATCTATCTATCTATCTATCTATCTATCTATCTATCTATCTATCTATCAGTAATTACTGTAGACTGTAGACTTACACAGCTGATGAAACTAACTTTTACTATATCTATTTTTTAAAATAAAATAAACTGGTTTGTATATAAAATATGTAGAAATGTGTTTATTTTTAGGTTATAAACAACACAATGGACTGGAGGATTGTACTGGCTGTTTTGTGTCTGATTGGTAAGTGATGTCTTTTTCCTATTTTTTCCCTGAGAATCTGAATTCCATCTCAGTTTCTCTAATCACTTACATTATCCTGCTCAAATATAACACACTCAATTAATAAATCTGCTGCCTTCTCTCCTGAGAAACTCTATTATTTAGCAAGACTATGTGTGAATTACAGAAGTGCGACATACAGAGCTCTTAAAAATGTGTTTATCATATTGGACCTACACAGAAATAAGATTTTTTCCCCTTTATTTTAATATTTTACACAATTTGTATACAACACACTGTACGGCAAACACTATAAATAGCATTGTAGATTAATTTAAAAAATTATAACGATGTGTATAAAAACAAAACTAGGACTTGAAACCACAACAAATGCTGTCATTAAGCATCAAGCAACAATTTTTGTACAATTTGTACTCATTTCTAGCAGTTATCGTCAATAATTATCTATACTAGTACTTTGTGTTGAGTTCTTAGTCTTTTGTCACAAAAGCGTTTCGGTTTCTCGTATCTGTCCTTAAGTATGTAGCCAAACCACGCAAGCCTGTTTATCAGTTTATATCTGTGTACTCATCAAGGCCTAAATGGATATATCTGCTGAGATTGTAAAGTATTATATTCAGAAACTAGTTCACTGCTATGATTCTATTTCCATATATACACTATATGCAGGTATATGCAGCTTCACACTCATGTGTGTTGCTGAACATCTCATTCCAGAATTATATAAACGAAATGTTAAACTGAAAACATTTTTTTCCCCTTAATCATTCATTTATCGCAATATGCTAATGAGATGTCAGTCAAACATTAATAGGAAATCAGCAGGAAGCCATGGGGATACAATATCAATTCAAATATTTCTGTATTAAACTAAACATATATAATCTACAAGCATAGATGGTACACAGTAGATCGTCCCAACATATATGAGCTCTCATGTCAGAGAGAAACTACTGCTGCTATTTCTAAAAAGGATATCTACACTGAAATAACCACTTTTTGATATATGTGAAAAAATGGGTTCTAATGGTTAAAAGCTTAACTGTACTCCAGTCCATACCACATTCAGGTTTATGCTTACTGTGAGCTGACTTGTGCATCTCTTCATGTGTCTGAGCAGATTTGATTCCTCTGAGATCATTAAAGCACACTGTCCTGTTTTCGGCATCAAACAGATTCTACTTGTGATTTTACATTTCCTATTGCAAATCTTGGATATTTAAATGAAGATGATTTAAAAAAATTTTAAGGTGGTTTTCAACATGGGCACTTCTTTGGAATGTGACAGTTAAATTCGTTTATGTTCTTATAAAATTACTTGTTATGCAAATACCTGGCATCTCATTTCAAACTGTGGGCCCTGGCTTGTAGCTTTTTAAAAGTTAAATGGGGTTTTAAATGTCTCTGTTGTTGTGTTTTGTTTTGGAGCATCATTTCCCCTCTAGAATGGTTTGGTGTTTGATTGTCACTGACTTCACTTGCAATCACAGCCATTTTGGAACACTTCTGCTCTGACTCATCCTAGAGAAAGTATTACTTGCAGCACTAGTATTCTCATTCATCCTCCTTAATGGGCCTGATATGTTAAACATTTTCAGTTTCCCACGGTGAATACACAGTATTTTCGACTGCATGCACTTCCAATTTTATTTGTGGTTATCTCCTTGTAAGAAAACTCTCTCAGTTTCAAGAAAAATATCTGCAGAGGTCTCATGTTGCAGTCGGCTTTCACAGTCACCACTGAGTGGTTGCTATTTTTAATGTGTTTGCAGAATATTGACAGTCAAAGTTTATTTTTTGTTTCTGACAGCCACAAGTGCCGAACAGAATTCTACAAGTACCTCAACTTCAACAAACACGACTTCAGCCGGTAACAATGACACCAACACCTCTTCAACAAACCCGCCCTCGACCCCGAGCACGTCGACGGACACGCCCCCAACAAGCCCGCCCTCGACCCCGAGCACGTCTACCGACACGCCCCCAACAAGCCCGCCCTCGACCCCGAGCACGTCTACCGACACGCCCCCAACAAGCCCGCCCTCGACCCCGAGCACGTCTACGCACACCCCCCCAACAAGCCCGCCCTCGACCCCGAGCACGTCTACGGACACGCCCACAACAAGCCCGCCCTCGACCCCGAGCACGTCTACCGACACGCCCACAACAAGCCCGCCCTCGACCCCGAGCACGTCTACCGACACGCCCACAACAAGCCCGCCCTCGACCCCGAGCACGTCTACCGACACGCCCACAACAAGCCCGCCCTCGACCCCGAGCACGTCTACCGACACGCCCCCAACAAGCCCGCCCTCGACCCCGAGCACGTCTACCGACACGCCCCCAACAAGCCCGCCCTCGACCCCGAGCACGTCTACCGACACGCCCCCAACAAGCCCGCCCTCGACCCCGAGCACGTCTACCGACACGCCCCCAACAAGCCCGCCCTCGACCCCGAGCACGTCTACCGACACGCCCCCAACAAGCCCGCCCTCGACCCCGAGCACGCCTACCGACACGCCCCCAACAAGCCCGCCCTCGACCCCGAGCACGTCTACCGACACGCCCCCAACAAGCCCGCCCTCGACCCCGAGCACGTCTACCGACACGCCCCCAACAAGCCCGCCCTCGACCCCGAGCACGTCTACCGACACGCCCCCAACAAGCCCGCCCTCGACCCCGAGCACGTCTACGGACACGCCCCCAACAAGCCCGCCCTCGACCCCGAGCACGTCTACGGACACGCCCCCAACAAGCCCGCCCTCGACCCCGAGCACGCCTACGCACACCCCCCCAACAAGCCCGCCCTCGACCCCGAGCACGCCTACGGACACGCCCACAACAAGCCCGCCCTCGACCCCGAGCACGCCTACGGACACGCCCACAACAAGCCCGCCCTCGACCCCGAGCACGCCTACGCACACGCCCACAACAAGCCCGCCCTCGACCCCGAGCACGCCTACGCACACCCCCCCAACAAGCCCGCCCTCGACCCCGAGCACGCCTACGCACACCCCCCCAACAAGCCCGTCCTCGACCCCGAGCACGCCTACGGACACGCCCCCAACAAGCCCGTCCTCGACCCCGAGCACGCCTACGGACACGCCCACAACAAGCCCGTCCTCGACCCCGAGCACGCCTACGGACACGCCCACAACAAGCCCGTCCTCGACCCCGAGCACGCCTACGGACACGCCCCCAACAAGCCCGTCCTCGACCCCGAGCACGTCTACGGACACGCCCCCAACAAGCCCGTCCTCGACCCCGAGCACGCCTACGGACACCCCCCCAACAAGCCCGTCCTCGACCCCGCGCACGCCGACGGACACGCCCCAACAAGCCCGTCCTCGACCCCGAGCACGCCTACGGACACCCCCCCAACAAGCCCGTCCTCGACCCCGAGCACGCCTACGGACACCCCCCCAACAAGCCCGTCCTCGACCCCGAGCACGCCTACGGACACCCCCCCAACAAGCCCGTCCTCGACCCCGAGCACGCCTACGGACACCCCCCCAACAAGCCCGTCCTCGACCCCGAGCACGCCTACGGACACCCCCCCAACAAGCCCGTCCTCGACCCCGAGCACGCCTACGGACACCCCCCCAACAAGCCCGTCCTCGACCCCGAGCACGCCTACGGACACCCCCCCAACAAGCCCGTCCTCGACCCCGAGCACGCCTACGGACACCCCCCCAACAAGCCCGTCCTCGACCCCGAGCACGCCTACGGACACCCCCCCAACAAGCCCGTCCTCGACCCCGAGCACGCCTACGGACACCCCCCCAACAAGCCCGTCCTCGACCCCGAGCACGCCTACGGACACGCCCCCAACAAGCCCGCCCTCCCCCCCCCGCACGCCGACGGGCACCCCCCCAACAAGCCCGCCCCCGACCCCCAGCCCGCCTACGGACACCCCCCCAACAAGCCCGTCCTCGACCCCGAGCACGCCTACGGACACGCCCACAACAAGCCCGTCCTCGACCCCGAGCACGCCTACGGACACGCCCCCAACAAGCCCGTCCTCGACCCCGAGCACGCCTACGGACACGCCCCCAACAAGCCCGTCCTCGACCCCGAGCACGCCTACGGACACGCCCACAACAAGCCCGTCCTCGACCCCGAGCACGCCTACGGACACGCCCACAACAAGCCCGTCCTCGACCCCGAGCACGCCTACGGACACGCCCACAACAAGCCCGTCCTCGACCCCGAGCACGCCTACGGACACGCCCACAACAAGCCCGTCCTCGACCCCGAGCACGCCTACGGACACGCCCACAACAAGCCCGTCCTCGACCCCGAGCACGCCTACGGACACCCCCCCAACAAGCCCGGCCTCCACCCCCCGCCCCCCTACGGACACGCCCCCAACCAGCCCCTCCTCCACCCCCGAGCACGCCTACGGACACCCCCCCAACAAGCCCGTCCTCGACCCCGAGCACGCCTACGGACACGCCCACAACAAGCCCGTCCTCGACCCCGAGCACGCCTACGGACACGCCCACAACAAGCCCGTCCTCGACCCCGAGCACGCCTACGGACACGCCCACAACAAGCCCGTCCTCGACCCCGAGCACGCCTACGGACACGCCCACAACAAGCCCGTCCTCGACCCCGAGCACGCCTACGGACACGCCCACAACAAGCCCGTCCTCGACCCCGAGCACGCCTACGGACACGCCCACAACAAGCCCGTCCTCGACCCCGAGCACGTCTACGGACACGCCCACAACAAGCCCGTCCTCGACCCCGAGCACGTCTACGGACACGCCCACAACAAGCCCGTCCTCGACCCCGAGCACGTCTACGGACACGCCCACAACAAGCCCGTCCTCGACCCCGAGCACGTCTACGGACACGCCCACAACAAGCCCGTCCTCGACCCCGAGCACGTCTACGGACACGCCCACAACAAGCCCGTCCTCGACCCCGAGCACGTCTACGGACACGCCCACAACAAGCCCGTCCTCGACCCCGAGCACGTCTACGCACACCTCCACAACAAGCCCGTCCTCGACCCCGAGCACGTCTACGGACACGCCCACATCAAACCCGTCCTCGACCCCGAGCACGCCTACGGACACGCCCACAACAAGCCCGTCCTCGACCCCGAGCACGCCTACGGACACGCCCACAACAAGCCCGTCCTCGACCCCGAGCACGCCTACGGACACGCCCCCAACAAGCCCGTCCTCGACCCCGAGCACGTCTACGGACACGCCCCCAACAAGCCCGTCCTCGACCCCGAGCACGTCTACGGACACGCCCCCAACAAGCCCGTCCTCGACCCCGAGCACGTCTACGGACACGCCCACAACAAGCCCGTCCTCGACCCCGAGCACGTCTACGGACACGCCCACAACAAGCCCGTCCTCGACCCCGAGCACGTCTACGGACACGCCCACAACAAGCCCGTCCTCGACCCCGAGCACGTCTACGCACACGCCCACAACAAGCCCGTCCTCGACCCCGAGCACGTCTACGCACACGCCCACAACAAGCCCGTCCTCGACCCCGAGCACGTCTACGGACACGCCCACAACAAGCCCGTCCTCGACCCCGAGCACGCCTACGGACACGCCCACAACAAGCCCGTCCTCGACCCCGAGCACGTCTACGGACACGCCCCCAACAAGCCCGTCCTCGACCCCGAGCACGTCTACGGACACGCCCACAACAAGCCCGTCCTCGACCCCGAGCACGTCTACGGACACGCCCACAACAAGCCCGTCCTCGACCCCGAGCCCGTCTACGGACACGCCCACAACAAGCCCGTCCTCCCCCCCGAGCACCTCTACGGACACGCCCCAGAACAAGCCCGTCCTCGACCCCGAGCACGTCTACGGACACGCCCACAACAAGCCCGTCCTCGACCCCGAGCACGTCTACGGACACGCCCACAACAAGCCCGTCCTCGACCCCGAGCACGTCTACGGACACGCCCACAACAAGCCCGTCCTCGACCCCGAGCACGTCTACGGACACGCCCACAACAAGCCCGTCCTCGACCCCGAGCACGTCTACGGACACGCCCCCAACAAGCCCGTCCTCGACCCCGAGCACGTCTACGGACACGCCCCCAACAAGCCCGTCCTCGACCCCGAGCACGTCTACGGACACGCCCCCAACAAGCCCGTCCTCGACCCCGAGCACGTCTACGGACACGCCCACAACAAGCCCGTCCTCGACCCCGAGCACGTCTACGGACACGCCCACAACAAGCCCGTCCTCGACCCCGAGCACGTCTACGCACACCCCCCCAACAAGCCCGTCCTCGACCCCGAGCACGTCTACGCACACCCCCCCAACAAGCCCGTCCTCGACCCCGAGCACGTCGACGCACACCCCCCCAACAAGCCCCTCCTCAACCCCGAGCACGTCTACGGACACCCCCCCAACAAGCCCCTCCTCAACCCCGAGCACGTCTACGGACACCCCCCCAACAAGCCCGTCCTCAACCCCGAGCACGTCTACGGACACGCCCCCAACAAGCCCGTCCTCAACCCCGAGCACGTCTACGGACACGCCCCCAACAAGCCCGTCCTCAACCCCGAGCACGTCTTCATACACCCCTTCAACAAGCCCGTCCTCAACCCCGAGCACGTCTACAGACACCCCTTCAACAAGCCCGTCCTCAACCCCGGGCACGTCTACAGACACCGCTTCAAGAAACATACCTCAAATGCCTCAAACTGCAAGTGAAATGTTGTACTTGATCTTCAGCATCAATGAAGCCTTTGATCCAGCACTGGCCAATACCAGCTCTCTACAGTTTGAAGAAAAAGCTACAAATATCCGTAGTCAAGTATGTTCTATTGATAATGCTTCCATTTAAATTCATTTGATTCTTGTAAACAGAAGTAATTTTTCTACCTCAGGAAGTCAAAATATTGGCTTTCAAATATTCAGATATTTTTTTGTGATTGCTGCGGCCAAACATGTTTGATTTTGCTGTGGCTTTTTTTTAAATTTGCAATGAAATTTGCAGATTCTTTTGGTTTTTTTGCGTTAAACTACATGAATTAGCGAAATTGCACAAAATAGTTTTGCGCAGTCTTTCACAGTGATGTTTGTTGGTAGCTGTACTCATGATTGACGCACATGAATCGAAGAGGGCTTTGGCTGAATGTGCGTTGTAATGACACCACATGATTCGTCTTGGCCCAAATCTGCAGAAAATCTGAGGTAATATTGAAAAATCGATCCTCCGAATATTTGGAGTTTCCTTGATTTTGCATTAATTTCTGAGATCACAAAATCCTGGAGGGACTGAATATAGAGGTCTAAATTTTGCACTTGTCTGATTTTTTAGTTCATTTTCAAGTTATATGAATATTCCAAACTCAGATTCAATGCACATGTCATGGGGCACAATTATATATGAATTTGAACATTTTTAAGTCTCAATGTATTCATTATTTATTACCTTTAACTATATCCAGTACTAAATGTGACAGACCAGTTTATCAGTGTGGTTGACACTACTGTTGATACTCACCTCATTCATTTCTAATTTCTTTTAGGTTGAACCATTGTACAAGAAAGCCTTTACAAACTTCATCCAAATGAAAATTCTAAACATCATGTAAGAAGGAAGATATGAATCTGAATATTTATTTCTTTTTCATTTCTTTGTTGATTAATGATTGAATTTAATCTGTATCTCTACATTTATGTCCTTTCAGGAATGGTTCTATTGTGACAGAAAACAACCTTTATATGGATTCTAGCGGCCCAACTGTTAATGTGACTGAAGTGAAAGACGTCTTTCTCCATGGACTTAACAACCTGAACTTTAGTGTTGATCCAATCTCCATCAGTGTCACCCAGACTCTTGGTCAGTATACACTTGCACAGACTTTACTGTGTTACATCTCAATTAGTGCTTATTAATTAGAAATAAACTAAAATTATTTTATGTTTATATATACAGTACTGTGCAAAAGTTTTAGGCACCCTATTTTTTTTTAGTACAAACTTTGTTATAGATTTTTTTATTTTATGACGTCTACGTGATCAAGTCAGTACGAAAACATTTTAGATTCCCAAACATTAGTTTTCTAGCACAAAATTAAATGTTACAGAAAAATGTTTGTATGTCATTAAAGAAAGCAGCATATTACGTAAGAGACAGATAAAAAAACACAATGAAGGCTGCTGGGTTTTGCTGCAAAAATAAGAAGCGAGTGCAAAAGTCAAAGTCTCCAGAAGAACTGTGGCTGGTTCTGCAAGATGCTCAATAAAACTTACCAGCTCATTTCCTTATAGAACTGCACACATTGTACCTGAGACTATTATTTTAATTTTTTTGTCACAATAAATATTGACTTTGTTTCATTTACTACTGTTTACTGCACTTTACTGTATTATTTTAAAATGTAGAAACATTTAATTACTTTGAAGGCATCTTTGCTCTACAGCATTTCTTTGCATGTGCCTAAAACTTTTGCTCAATACTGTATATTTCTGTGCATTTAATTATGTATAATGTTTATATTTTGCAGGCAATTCCATGCCACCAGTGATTGCCAGCTCAGTTTCCATGATGTGGATGTCTCTTCTATCACTTCTACTTTCAGTGGCCTTGCACTCCTAGATAAGATAAAGGAAATATGGGGAAAATGGTTCATTCTTATAAACAAAGGTATCTTTACAAAACTAATATTTTGAATTGTTGAAACTGGAGACTTAATGAGGGTTCTGATTCGCCTGAAAAGTTCTCCACATTCTAACAGTCCTACAAAGACTAACTTATATTTTAAATCCATTGCAATTTGTTTTTAAACCATTGTGTAGATAATAGTATAAATGAATGTGGTTCTATACAGTATAATTTCTAAACATAAATGTGTATATCAAACCTACATATAACATTATATCAGCGTACGATTCTTATATAATCACATCATATGAAAGAAAGCTTTGCACAATTATTTTTATACTTTAATATATCTGAATAATATAATGATACACCATATGGCCAAATGTATGTGGACACATGACCACCACACCCATATGTGATTTTCCCCCAAACTGTTGCCACAAAATTGGAAGCACAGAATTTTATAGAATTTGATAGAAATCACTTACTGTGTGAATCACTCATAATTACTACAGACCTCTTCTGGCAACTACTTAAGATGTCATTTTTTTTGTACAGATTTCACTGAATGACCTTCATGTGTTAATATGAGTGCAAATACACACACACACACATACACACAGTATAAAGAGTCTCAAAATCTAGCAAAAAGTAATATGTTTTCGATCTTTTTAATATAATTTAAGGTAGCCTCTATCCAAGCGTGAACAAACATGTCAACCACAACGTGTGACACACACCACACAACCCTTACCTGTTTTGTGACATGCCTAAAACTGTTTTCTGTTAAGCTTGATACAAATGCATGTGATTATTTTGGAAACATTTAAAAGACACTTTGCACATTTGAAATACTCATTGGCAGCTCAAAAACTCTTGGTACTGACAAACTAGAAAGGCTTAATTTTTCATGCATCTCTGCCAATGTTCTGCTTTATGACAAATATCATTGTACAAAGATAGCAGTGGACTAAACTTTTTAATCGGAGAAGAGTGTTTAATAATTCCAGAGCTGCAACAACTAATCGATAAAACTGATAATAATCGATTATGAAAATCGTTGTCAACGAATCTCATTATCGATCAGTTGGTCTGTACGAGGCACATTTACTCATTACGTTACTTGTTCCGAAAACATGCATCGGAGAGTAAATAATAAAGTTGTGTCCCAAATGACGTACTATGCGCTTACACTATGCACTCTACTGTCTAGTGTATGAAGTTTAGAAGGGTAGTGTCGTCTCAAATGGAACACTAGCATATTTTTACTAACCGGAAGTCGTTTCCCAGTCGATGGCACATGACGTCAAACGCACGTAACGCGACGCCGCTAGCTTTAGCAGACACCCAGAGTCAACGAAAATGAATTTCTTCAGCTTACTGTTTATGTCAGTGTTACCTTTTATATCCAACATGACCTCAGTCACCATCAGACAGAGGTGTAATGGTCAAGTGATGGCAGAAAAAAGTGTGCAGCCTCCAAGTCCTCTAAGGCAGGGGAGCATTTTATATTAAAAACAGCAAAGAAGAAAAAAAAAACAAATTATAATTATCGGCCGATTAATCGAAGAAAGAAGAATAAATTAATCGGCCGATTAATCAATTATGAAAATAATTGTAAATAAGTCAATGCAATATTGTCAAAGATCTAGTGAGAAATCTTTTTTGTTGTCATACCTTCCATCACAGAGTTACTTCACAGCAGCCGCACCTTCAAACGGGTCATGCCAGTCATGCGAGGATCAGAACAACCTTGCCAAAATGTCGGTAAGGAGGTACATTATTGCCTAATTCAGATATACAATCCCAGTGTGATGTTCCACACAACCACATCTTCAAACTGGTCCTGCAGGATACACATTATCAGAGAAGTGCAGTACAGTGGGTAACATTGCCGGCTTCAGTGTCCCAGGTTTGATCCTGAGCTTGGGTTACTGTCTGAGTTTTGCCAGACATTCCAAACCAATGATGAAGAACTAGAACCAAAGATGACTGATGAAAAATTTTTCACTGATGTGACAAACTGCATGAATGCCGCAAACATGAAATCTCACAGTCGTCATGCTTGTATTGTAGCACTGATCCTGCGTGAAAGGAAATAACTGACAATACCAGGTATTGCTAATGATAAATATTAAATTGGTTTCTGTCTATTTACATGTTTTATGTTTTGTTTTTTACTTTTATTTTGGTCAAATATGACTGGGACGATTGATGATAGTTGGAATCTATCGGTATTTCCTGATACTATCTCAATGGCTATCAAGTTGGACGATGTAAATGTCTGTGAGAAAATAAGGTGTCTGCAGCTTTAAGATAAACAAAAATAAAGTGTTTTTTTTTTTTAATCCCACATGTGTAACGTGTTTCCTTTCCTTCTATTTACTTAATAATTTTGCACTGCAAACATCAATGACAGCTTTAACTTCTCAATGCTGGCAAGTGACCATGGTATAAGCGCTATAATCCATGGGTGTGTTACAAATGTTAGTTAAAAAAAAAATAAATAAAAAAAAAATAAAAAATTACACACACACACACACATATATATATATATATATATATATATATATATATATATATATATATATATATAATTCATATACTAATTCATAAGATAAAGGGAATATGGGGGAAATGATTCATCCTTATAAACAAAGGCATCTTCACATAACAAATACTAATATTCTGAATTGTTGAAACTGGAGACTTAATGAAGGTTCTCATTTGCCTGAAAAGTTCTCCGCATTCTAACAGTCCTACAAGGATTTTCTTTCACTTATGTTTAAATCCATATTTTCATTTTTGTACTATACAGTATAATTTTGTTCTGTACTGTACAATATAATTTCTAAACACTTCCCTGTATATGCAAAACTTCTTTAAATCAGTGTTCAATGACTATAAACATCATTTGAAAGAAATCTTTTCACAAATCTTTATACTTTATGCAGATTTATTAAATTTATTAATATAATGATACACTATATGGCCAAATGTATGTGGACACATGCCAATCACACCTGTATGTTTTTTCCTGAAACTGCTGCCACAAAATTGGAAGCACACAATTGTATAGAATGTTAATTGTATAGAAGCACACAATGGTTTAGAATTGTATGCTATAGAAAGGGCCACAAAGGGCTGTTGTGGCTGCAGGTTTTCTTTCCAATTGAGCAGGAGCCCCACCTGATTCTACTTGTTCAATCAGTTTATCTTAGTTTTTAATAGACTATTAGGCATGACTTCTGATTGGTTGGAATTAAAACCTGCACCCAAACCGGCCCGTTCTGGAGAAGACTGGACATCGCTACTGTAGAATTAAAAATTCCCTTCACCTGAACAAAAGGACCCGAACCTCTTCCAGCATGACAATGCCCCTGTGCACAAAGCAAGCTCCATGAAGATATGATTTGCCAAGTTTGGAGTAAAGGAACTTGAGTAGCACAGAGCCCTGACCTCAACCCCACTGAAAACTGAAGACAAACTGCACCCCAGGCCTCCTCGACTGACATCGGTGCCTGACCTCATTAATCTTGGAACCATTTTTGACCTCTGTGAGTTCATGCTGAGAAATGGGGCAAAAAAACATGAGACATCTTTTGTTAGGAACATTTAACTTCATTTGCTGAACTTGGAGTTGAGGAGACTCATCCTTAGCTCCCAATTATGAATTCCAAGTTGCCTTTTTTTCCCCCTAGGTTGGGAATGAAGAGTTATGACATTTGGTCGAATGCAGCAAAAGGGGCACCATTCCCTTTTCTAAGAAAAGGCTCATGTCCCTCACACTGAGAAGTACCCCTATAGCATGATGCTGCCACCATGCTTCACCACAGGTATGGTATTAAGCAGTTGATGAGCAGTAGCTGGTTTTGCCAGATGTAGCATTTGGAAATCAGCCCAAAGTTTTTTCTTATTAGACCAGAGAATCTTTTTCCTCATGCTCTCAGAGTCCATTTAAAGTGACTGCCATACACCTTTTACTAAAGAGTGGCTTATGTCTAGCCACTCTACCATAAAGACCTGGTTGATGGATTGTTTCTGAGATGTTTGTATTTCCAATGGCTGCCCACTGCTCCGGGTGTGTTCACGGTTTGTAGTGTGTGTGTGTGTGTGTGTGTGTTCACTACTCACAACTTCTAATGTGTGTGCACTAACTTGAATGGGTTAAATGCAGAGGACAAATTCCAAGTATGGGTTACCATACATTGGCCTTCACATGTCACTTTCACTTTCACCAAGTTCTTCCATCTCGACCAAGGTTCTTCTAGCCATGTTACTGAGTTTGGAAGGACAGTCAAGTCTAGGAATAGTCCTGGTGGTTCCTTACCTCTATTTCACAATAACGGAGCCCACTGTGCTCCTGGGAACATCCAAAGTTTTAAAAATGGGCTTAAACACCAATAAACTAGTTAGCTAGCATTTTTAAGTATTGTACTGTCTATTCTAGACAGTCAAAATGGGACATCACTAGCTCGCAGCTTTCACCTCGTTCAAGGTTAAGATCTGTCTGGGTCACAGCAGGCACTGAAAGCACAAAGAAACACACATAGGCAGGCCAGTGTTAATAAGACACAGGTGAGAATAATCAGGCAGTACCTGCTGGTTCAACCCACCTCCTCTCTGTTCGCAGTTGACTCTTGACCACACCTGGAAATTTTTTGTACCTCTCTCTTGATCAATTCCTTTCCACAGTGAGATCCCCGTACATGCTTTGTAAGCTCTACAGCTTCAGCATTCGGATGAAACCAGGAAGATGTGAAGAAAATCGTACAGAAACAGCTGATCTTTATTTGGGGTAAATCAGAATCAATTCATCGATGACGGGTGTACGATAAATAAGAAATAATTGACGATGGAACGTTGAATTATTAGAAAATAATGCACACCCTGAGTCGGCTATACAGTTACACCTCTGGTGTGCATTTTCTGTCATTTTCTTTGTTGTTAGCTGTGTGTGCTGTGGTGGACAGTAGGCTAAACTTTCCGTTATTTCGGCGCAGTGATATGGAACTGTGATGCAGTCAAGACCCGACTGGAACTACTTTAGTCTTGCATTTGCTGAAAAATAATTGCACACCTCAGAACGTCTGTAAGCCAATCAGAATCGAGAATTCAACAGCGCTGTGAATTTGAATGTGATTGGTTCCTTCTGAGCACAGTTATATGCCCCATTAAAAAAAAGTGCACACTTATGCAACCAGGTTATTGCAATTTGTTTCTTTCTTTTTTTCCCCCTAAAATGTTTCTATTTGTTTTTAACTTGAATTTTGTTGGCTGATATATCACATAAAAGGTGAAAAAAAAGATTTAACATGATTTCTCTTTTTGTTTTTTACAATCATAAAAACCTGTAGCTTTATTGTGTTTTTAACTTATATATATATATATATATATATATCCACGGTAGAAATAAACTAATTAACCGGTCTACAACTCATAAAAAATACTGTTATGCTTTAATGCTTCTCCCCTACAAATAGCTTATATGCAGT
This sequence comes from Cranoglanis bouderius, assembly GCA_023630585.1. Classification (NCBI taxonomy): domain Eukaryota; kingdom Metazoa; phylum Chordata; class Actinopteri; order Siluriformes; family Cranoglanididae; genus Cranoglanis; species Cranoglanis bouderius. The sequence continues at coordinate 1,032,886 of CM042569.1, forward strand.
TTTTATGGAGCTAAATAAACAAATAAATAACTATTCTGTAATCGATTTCATGTCTGCATTTGGACAATAAACCGTTATAATGCTTTATACACTTTATCTCTCCTACCTAACTAACATGAAAGGATTTATGAGAGGATTTTTTGAAGCCATAAAATGTGTAAACAAATCAGTTTAAGTACCGAAAACCAATAAATAAAGATTAAATCAATGATCTGAAGTCAATGCCGATGTAAATCTAATACCGAAATGCCTTTTTATGCCTTTTGAGTAGCAGTTAGCTAGTTAGCTCGGGCGCAGAGGTAATTTGGTTAACTATTTCGTTGGAAAGCTAACGGCTATATCTGCAAATACAGCCAAGCATTTTTCTCATAATTATATAAATACTGCACGGTTCACTTATTTCAAAAGCTAGGAAAGTGATTAACAGACCGAAAAATTAGCAATAACTAATTTAAGAACTTTTTTTTTTTACCACAGACGTCTCTCGCGTTTCTCTAACGAACTTGGTGATGAGTCGTTCGTGGACGAATCGGTTCTTTGAATCGGCTCGTGAGTCGACTGGCAGATCTGAAGAACCGCTTCGGTGATTGAGTAGAAGAAATAATAGTCAGATTTCATTGAATTAACTTAAGAATTAGTTGTTGTTGTTGTTGTTGTTGTTTTTATTGGAATGAAAATAGATGAACTTAGCAGTTAATATTTAAGTAAGAAAATTAGTAAACTAACCTTTTGCTTGTGCACTTGTTTCCCAGCTTTGGATCTGAAGGAATGAACATCAATTAGTGCCATTGTAATTATTTATTCTTGTCTACTCGTTTTTATTTTAGAATATTATTTCTCGACTGTCCAATCACTCAAAGAACCGACTCAAAGAGCCGACTCGTCCGTGAACGACACTTTATTCATTTTGACCGCAGTGGTATTAAAGGTTTTTAAATGTGTTATTATTTCGGTCGGTTAATCATTTTCAGTTTCTGAAATAATCGTACCGTGCAGTATTTATATCAATATGAGAACACTGTTTGGTTATATTTCAAGAAATAGCTAGTTTTTTACTTGGTGGCAGTAGGCTGACAAATTACCTCAGAGGCTGAGCTAACTAGCTAACTGCTACCAAAAGAAGCTTTACAGTGGCACCATCAGTACTGAATTCAAATCAATCATTTATTTACTATTTTTTACTGTTGTTAAATTGATGAGTACACAAATTATGGCTTCAAAGAAAAATTATCTCAGAAATCCTGTCAGGTTCGCTCTTGTCAGCTAGCTGTCTAGTCTTAGGAGCCATTGAGAAGAATTCAGTTTCTTTTCAGAAAGATCTGAAGTGCTGCAGGAGATTATGAATTTCCAATGGTAACAGAATTTTCATGACAGTAATTATTTATGGTGTTATGTAATTTAATGAAAGATTGTATGCCGCCAGCAGAGAGTACTGTAAGAGCCCTATTCCAGTAATAATATGTTGCTATTGCCTCGGACGGTTCGGCATCCACAAAAGCAGTCAATCAGTTTGTTTGCACATTCTGCAAATATATGGTTCAGTCACCAAATAAACAACTCATTAAGGCTCCAAATGAAGACAAAGCATTGGAGTTGTTTTGCTGCTTTGGAGCAACATTCAACATCCTTTAAATTATGGGACTTGTTGATAAGACGCATTTTATTTCTGCCTCCAACAGATGGGTAGCAACGATATGCTGAACAGAAAAGGATGGCCTGCCTAAGGCGCTGTTGATTACAAACGCTAGATTAATTTTACAATAAAACTATTCCGTGTTGTTAAATTTATGTGTAATAAATTAAAATACATGTATATAAATTTACATCTCAAAATGGACTACTTTAAAAGCAATTAAAAGAACAAGTTTATGAAATCTGAAAAGCTTAAAAATCTTATGTTACAATTTATTCTGTGTAGTTATAATTGATTAATTATACTTTATTTGCAATTTAGTTTAACCAAACCACATACTCGACACACATACAGTCGGGTCCATAAATTTGGACCCGACTGTATTTGGATAATTTAGATAAATTTGGACAGTGACACAATTTTCATTATTTTGCCTCTGTACACCACGACAATGGATGTGAAATAAAGCAGCCAAGATGTGAGCGAAGTGTAGACTTTCAGCTTTAATTCAAGGGGTTTAACAAAAATATTGCATTAACCGTTTAGGAATCACAGCCATTTTTTCCCTCCATTTTCGCAGGCTCGAAAGTAATTGGACCAACTAACATAATTATAAATATTATGATTATTTTTAATACTTGGATGCAAATCCTTTGCAGTCAATGACTGCCTGAAGTCTGGAACCCATGGACATCACCAAATGCTGAGTTTCCTCCCTTGAGACACTTTGGTAGGACCTTACTGCATCCGACCTCGGTTGCTGCTTGTTTGTGGGTCTTTCTGCCTTCAGTTTTGTCTTCAGTAAATGAAAAGCAGCTCAACTGGGTTGAGGTCATCGGACATTTAAGAGCATTTAATTTCTTTGCCTTAAGAATCTCTTGGGTTGCTTTTGCGATATGTTTTGGGTCATTACCCATCTGTACTGTGAAGCACTGTCCTATGAGTTTTTTTCCAATGAGTTTTCCAGAATCGCATAATAATAATAATAATAATAATAATAATAATAATAATAATAATAATAATAATAATAATAATAATAATAATAATCAAAGTTTACTGCCTTTGTTAGGGAATCATATGCCTAGTAGCTTCTGCCAACAAGAAAATTGTTTGTTTAAAAGTAATTGTCTATAAAATAAAATTAAATATATAAATGTGATTTTACTGATGGCCAAATGTTTCATACATAAACTAAGATATCTGAAAAAAAAGTTAAATTTTCCTACTCATTTCACAAGGAGATCTCACTCTTTCTTTAGAATATATGAAAAATTGCAAGCAAACTATTAAACTTAATTTATGATTATAACCTTAGAGTTAGTGAGTTAATTTTTGTTTGTGCATTGTTTGTTTGCAGAAGAAACAAATAATTAAAAAAATAAAATAAAATTAATTCACTGTACTTTAGATTAAAGGTTGCTGACGACCAGTAGATGGCGGTGCTGACCAATATATTTCACTGAAACCATTTGGGTTGAGGGGGGGGGGGGGGGGGGGCATTTTATTGTATGTACTAAGTCCTTAAAATTACTCATGGTATTATTAAAGCTTATTCCAACACACACACACACACACACACACACACACACACACAGTGTAAATATGTGTGTGTATGTATGTATGTATGTATGTATGTATGTATATTGAGCAAGGCCCTTAACCCTCAACTGCTCAGTTGTATAAATGACATAAATGTAAGTCGCTCTTGGTTAAGGGCGTCTGCCAAATGCCATAAATGTAAATGTAAATGTAAAAAAAAAAATATATATATAAATATATATATTTATTATTATTATTATTATTATTATTATTATTATTACACACACTCTAATAATATCAATAAAATGTACAGTATGTTCAACTTTTGACCTAAAATGATTACATAGGCCTGAATAATGTTAATGGTGATAATTAGAAAGTGATTAAAAGCCATGCTTTTGCTTAAGTCCAACAAATAGCATTACAAAAAAAGCTTGTCTGAAGATTTTGTTAGTGCAGTCTTTTACCAAATGGCAACTCTCACATCACTTGCATCACACAGCTGTATCTAGCTCTAGTATCATTCCAGCTATGTATGTATTTTATCATGTCTTCTGCCTTTGCAAAGGAGAAGCAGCATTCATAATCTCCTCATGTCTAAGTCTAAAGTTGTCTAGCATGTGTTAATAGGCAAGTGTTGTGTCTCTCTTTGACACTGTCTTCTTGAACTTCTCAACAATTACTACACTCAGGGTGTCCAACGTGTCCTTATCGTCACAATGAAGAAAATAACAAAGGCAGTGTTCTTCTAATGTTGGACTAAGATGGACTAACCTGCTGCCACTGGGTGGCTCCTAAATTTGGTTCCTTTCAGTTCCATTCAGTTTGAATTGAATGTTATTATTGGCTGATATTAATAGCATTATATTAACAGCATTATATTAACAATCAATTGTGCTATCAGTTTTCATTGATATATTTAAATACAACCCCAATTCCAAAAAAAAGGGACACTGTGTAAAATATAAATAAAAACAGAATGCAATGAATTCTCATAGCTCATAAACCCATATGTTACTTTTACATTTAGTTTTATTGTTTATTTTTACAGGGACAATGCACAATTAAAAGTAATTGCAACAGAGTTAGCTAATAGCTAAATGTTATTCATAATAGAACATAGAACACATGTGAAATGTTTAAACTGAGGAAATGTACCATTTTAAGAAAAAAACAAGGTAATTTTGAATTTCATGGCCACAACACGTCTCAAAAAAATTTGGGACAGGGGCAACAAAAGGCTGGAAAAATAAGTGTTACTAAAAAGAAACAGCTGGAGGTTAATTGGCAACAGGTCAGTAACATGATTGGGTATAAAAAGAGTACCTTAGAGAGGCAGAGTCTCTCAGAAGTAAAGATGGGCAGAGATTCACCAATCTGGGAAAAAGAGTGTCTACAAACTGTGGAACAATTTCAGAATAATGTTCGTTAGTGTAAAATTGCGAAGACTATGAATATCTCATCATCTACAATACATAATATCATCAAAAGATTCCGAGAACCTGGAGAAATCTCTGTGCGCAAGGGACAAGGGTGAAAATCAATATTGCATGCCCGTGATCTTCGGGCCCTCAGGCGGCACTTCATTAAAAACAGGCCTGGTTCTGTAATGGAAATCACTGCATGGGCTCAGAAACACCTCCAGAACTCATTGTCTGTGAACACAGTTCGCCGTGACATCCACAAATGCTGGTTAAAGCTCTATCATGCAAAGAAGAAGCCATATGTGAACATGATCCAGAAACGCCGCCGTCTTCTCTGGGCCAAAGCTCATTTAAAATGAACTGAGGCAAAGTGGAAAACTGTTCTGTGGTCAGACGAATCAAAATTTGTAATTCTTTTTGGAAACCATGGAAACGTCCTCTAAACTAAAGAGGACTAAAGAGGAGAGGGACCATCCGGCTTGTTATCAGCGCTCAGTTCAAAAGTCTGCATCTCTGATGGTATGGGGGTGCATTAGTGCCTATGGAATGGGCAGCTTGCACATCTGGAAAGGCACCATCAATGCTGAAAGGTATATACAGGTTTTAGAGCAACATATGCTTCCATCCAGATTCCATCTCATCTTTACTTCTGAGAGACTCTGCCTCTCTAAGATACTCTTTTTATACCCACTCATGTTACTCACCTGTTGCCAATTAACCTAATTAGTTGCAAAATGTTCCTCCAGCTGTTTCTTTTTAGTAACACTTACTTTTCCAGCCTTTTGTTGCCCCCGTCCCAACTTTTTTGAGACGTGTTGTGGCCATGAAATTCAAAATTACCTTATTTTTTTTTCTTAAAATGGTACATTTCCTCAGTTTAAACATATGATATGTTTTCTACAGGTGCATCTCAAAAAAAATAAAATATTATGGAAAAGTTCATTTTTTCCCATAATTTAATTTAAAAAGTTCAACTTTCATATTTTCTAGATTCATTACACATAAAGTGAAATATTTCAATACTTTTTTGTTTTAATCTTGATGATTACGGCTCATGAAAATCAAAAATCCAGTATCATGTAGAAATCCAGTATAATATTAGAATAAAGAATTTATAATACAGAAATATCGAACTTCTGAAAAGTATGTTAATTTATGCACTCAATACTTGGTCAGGGCTCCTTTTGCATGAAGTTCTGCATCAATGTGGTGTGGCATGGAGGCAATCAGCCTGTGGCACTGCTGAGGTGTTATGGAAGCCCAGGTTGCTTTGATAGCGTCCTTCAGCTCATCTGTATTGTTGGGTCTGGTGTCTCTCATCTTCCTCTTGACAAAATTCAGGTCAGGCGAGTTGGCTGGCCAATCAAGCACAGTAACACCATGGTCAGCAAACCAGTTACTAGTAGTTTTGGCTCTGTGGGCAGGTGCCAAGTCCTGCTGGAAAAGGAAATCAGCATCTCCATAAAGCTCGTCAGCAGATGGAAGCATGAAGTGCTCTAAAATCTCCTGGTAGACGCTGCATCGACTCTCGACTCGAGAAAACACAGTGGACCAACACCAGCAGATGACATGGCACCCCAAATCATCACTGACTGTGGAAACTTCACACTGGACTTCAAGCGACTTGGATTCTGTGCCTCTCCACTCTTCCTCCAGACTCTGGGACCTTGATTTCCAAATGAAATGCAAAATTTACTTTCATCTGAAAGGAGGACTTCAGAGGTGTTTTGAATAAAAAGTTGTTTTGAGTTAATTAGCTGATTAGAGTCTTCTCAGGTCCACATTGCTGTATAAATTCTATTCTAATATTTTTGAGATACTGGCTTTTCCAATATCTCATTTCCATGAGCTGTAATTTGCCGTAATCATCAAGATTAAAACAAAAAAAAAGCTTGAAATATTTCACTTTATGTGTAATGAATCTAGAATATATGAAAGTTTCACTTTTTGAATTAAATTATGGGAAAAAATGAACTTTTCCATGATATTCTATTTTTTTGAGATGATACCTGTATGTTGTATTGTGAATAACATGGGTTTATGAGATTTGCAAATCATTGCATTCCATTTTTATTTACATTTTATACAGCGTCCCAACTTTTTTTGGGTTGTAAAATTAAAACGGAAAATACACCAGATATTTAGGCTACTATCAATTGCAGTTTATTATTAATAACCCAATTTTACTATTGTTATTATTCAATGCAAAAATTTGCTTCTTATCTTAGTAATCTTAGCAAGTAAAAAAAACTTTATTCAAATGTAGCTAGTATTTCCTACTATTACAATTACAAGAAACCAAATATAAGATTATAAAGCCTATTATGGCAAATTTACAAAGTTCAAGCTTGAAATATTCTTGTTCTATTGGAATATAATTTAGTTATTTTTTAGCATTCAGTATTTTAGCATTTATTTCTAGAAAGAAGAAAAATGATTTGCCTTAAAACACTATATACACTGCATATACTATACCCAGATAGCAAATGACATCTGGCCCACATACTGTATGGAATGACGGCAATGACTCAACCTGAGTGTGGCTGGCTGCTGGGCCAGATGTGGGCCCAGACAAAACAAGCCTAAAACCGGCTTGTTGTGCGAGGGCCAGATATGGCCCATATGACCTTTGCCATTGCCAGAACTGAGCCATATTTACCATAGTTGGCCCAGATGAGGCCCAGAAATGTATGCTATCCGGGATATATATATATATACACAGTATCTCACAAAAGTGAGTACACCCCTCACATTTTTGTAAATATTTCATTATATCTTTTCATGGGACAACACTTAAGAAATGACACTTTGCGACAATGTAAAGTAGTGAGTGTACAGCTTGTATAACAGTGTAAATTTGCTGTCCCCTCAAAATAACTCAACACACAGTCATTAATGTCTAAATCGCTGGCAACAAAAGTGAGTACACCCCTAAGTGAAAATGTCCAAATTGGGCCCAAACTGTCAATATTTTGTGTGGCCACCATTATTTTCCAACACTGTCTTAACCCTGTTGGGCATGGAGTTCACCAGAGCTTCACAGGTTGCCACTGGAGTCCTCTTCTACTCCTCCATGATGACATCACAGAGCTGGTGGATGTTAGAGACCTTGCGCTCCTCCACCTTCCGTTTGAGGATGCCCCACAGATGTTCAATAGGGTTTAGGTCTGGAGACATGCTTGGCCAGTCCATCACCTTTACCCTCAGCTTCTTTAGCAAGGCAGTGGTCATCTTGAAGGTGTGTTTGGGGTCGTTATCATGTTGGAATACTGCCCTGCAGCCCAGTTTCCGAAGGGAGGGGATCATGCTCTGCTTCAGTATGTCACAGTACATGTTGGCATTCATGGTTCCCTCAGTGAACTGTAGCTCCCCAGTGCCGGCAGCACTCATGCAGCCCCAGACCATGACACTCCCACCACCATGCTTCACTGTAGGCAAGACACACTTGTCTTTGTACTCCTCACCTGGTTGCTGCCACACACGCTTGACACCATCTGAACCAAATAAGTTTATCTTGGTCTCATCAGACCACAGGACATGGTTCCAGTAATCCATGTCCTTAATCTGCTTGTCTTCAGCAAACTGTTTGCGGGCTTTCTTCTGCATCATCTTTAGAAGAGGCTTCCTTCTGGGAAGACAGCCATGCAGACCAGTTTGATGCAGTGTGCGGCGTATGGTCTGAGCACTGACAGGCTGACCCCCCACCCCTTCAACCTCTGCAGCAATGCTGGCAGCACTCATACGTCTATTCTGCAAAGCCAACCTCTGGATATGATGCTGAGCACGTGCACTCAACTTCTTTGGTCGATCATGGCGAGGCCTGTTCTGAGTGGAACCTGTCCTGTTAAACGGCTGTATGGTCTTGGCCACCGTGCTGCAGCTCAGTTTCAATGTGTTGGCATTCTTCTTATAGCCTAGGCCATCTTTATGTAGAGCAACAATTCTTTATTTCAGATCCTCAGAGAGTTCTTTGCCATGAGGTGCCATGTTGAACTTCCAGTGACCAGTATGAGAGAGTGTGAGAGCGATAACACCAAACTTAACACACCTGCTCCCCATTCACACCTGAGACCTTGTAACACTAACGGGTCACATGACACCGGGGAGGGAAAATGGTTAATTGGGCCCAATTTGGACATTTTCACTTAGGGGTGTACTCACTTTTGTTGAGACATTAATGGCTGTGTGTTGAGTTATTTTGAGGGGACAGCAAATTTACACTGTTATACAAGCTGTACACTCACTACTTTACATTGTAGCAAAGTGTCATTTCTTCAGTGTTATCCCATGAAAAGATATAATAAAATATTTACAAAAATGTGAGGGGTGTACTCACTTTTGTGAGATACTGTATATATATACAGACATTGTTTAGAGAAAGGTGACACTAGGGTGGGTATCAGTGAACAGTGTGAAGAACAGAACACAAGATCCTCTGAGAGGAATAACATTATATAATTTACCATCACTTTCTAGATTTTTTTTTTTTTCATTTGCTCCTTATCCTGCTGTAAATAATTACCCAAAAGGCAGGAAACATCACTTGTCATTTGTTAGTAATATTTTTTATTAAGTTGTCGGCGTACATGAGCAGCCAAGCTGTGATTGGCTCACAGGCCCTTTTCACGTTATGGGCTTGGCATAGTTATGGTACATGCATTGTTACTCCCTGTGGTTAAATAGCCCACTTACCTGCTCTATATTTTACACTTTGACACTACAACTGTGCTGAGAACACTCCACATCTGATACCTGTGGACACAGGTGAGTAATTACTTTTTTCCCTCTTTAGTCACATTATGTAGAATCACCAGACTGAAAGATGATATAAAAATGTATTAGCCTCTTATAGACAATTTATATATTAAGATGTAAGCATTCACTCACTGTATATATAATGCATTTTTTTATCATATCAGACAATTGTTTTAAATATCAATAAAAGTTTTGAATTAATTTGCATAAAATATAAAGAAATAACACAGAAGACAAGATAAAAACACAGTGTAGTTTATTAAGGAGTAGAATAATATAAAAACAAGCCCTGTATATGCACTTATATGCATGACGTATAAAGAATTGTGCAAAGCTTTCTTTCATATGATGTTTATAATCATTGTACACTTCATATAGAGAAGTTATATGTAGGTTTGCATATACAGGTAAGTGCTATGAAATTATATAGTTCATATATAGAAATTGTATAGTACAACATTCATTTATACTGTTAACTTCACAACGGCGTTAAAATGTTTTCAATGGAATTAAACATAAGTAAAAGTAAATCCTTGTAGGACTGTTAGAATGTGGAGAAATTTTCAGGCAAATCAGAACCCTCATCAAGTCTCCAGTTTGAACAATTATTTACTATTATTTAATTATTTAATATTACTATTTATGTAAAGATACCCTTGTTTATAAGAAATAATAATTTTCCCCATATTCCCTTTATCTAATGAATTATTATATGAATTATATATATATATATATATATATATATATATATATATATATATATATATATATATATATATATATATATATATATATATAATTTTTATTTTTATTTTTTTCTTGGTTAGTTGTTTAAATTACAATTGTGTGCTTATATATAAATAGGTATAAAAAAATACCCGCTACAAGGAAAACACAGATTAGTCGCAGCTAATGGAAGACTTCTATTTTTGAAATAAAAGGTTTGTATAAATACATACTCCTTTGTTTTATTTTAGGTTATAAACAACACAATGGACTGGAGGCTGGTACTGGCTATTTTGTGTCTGAGTGGTAAGTCTTCTCATTTTGCTTTTTTTCCCCTGACAATCTGAATTCTGTCTCAGTTTCTGCAGTCACTTACATTATCCAGCTCGAATATAATGCACTTAATCAATAAATCTACTGCCTCCTCTCTTTAGATACTGTATTATGTATGAATTTGAAGATACAGGAGTGCAACATACAAAGCACTCGGCTCAAGATCCTAAATTATACCTTATTAGCACTACACCGAAATCAGAGTTGTACTCTTTATTTTAATACATTATGCTACTTTATTTTTATCAAAATGCATAAACATTATAAAATGTTAGAATTTGGTAGTTCATATCTTACAGCAAATTCTCTAGACAATTGTCAAACACATTGTGGGCAAACCACAAAACATGCCGTCATTAAGCATCAAACAACCTGCACTGTTATGCTTGCAACACAATAACGCTTGGCAGCAGATGTAAGGCAATCCACAGACTTGTCAAACTTGTTATACACTTGTTTCTAATAGTTATCTTCCCTATTCACTTGGAACCATATTCAGATCTGAGTTAAGTGTGCGGTGAGGACTGACTGCACATTCAGAGTTCAGATTTAACAAAACACAAGGGGTGGAGTTCGTCTAAAACAGACGTATCTCAGTTACGGTTCAATCTGTAAGAACAATTTTCTTGCGTTATATCGGCTCAAGTGAGGAGCAGTATTAAGTCCAGGACCACTGTCTGACAGTTTGATATTGTAAAAAGAATATGTAATGCTAAATTGTTATGTTTTGGCTATAAGTACACTTAAGAAATGGAATACTATTTCAAACCGATATGAAATACATAACATGACAATGTTAATGAACAATATTTAGATTGATCCTAGAGTCTTACTTGTAGCAGTAGTAGTCTCAATTGTGTGCCTACTATGTTAATTATTTTGTGGCTGCCATCAATAATGCACAGCATTTTTCAGGAACTATATTTGGCTCCTCTACACAGGTTTCTACATTTCGTTTTGGTTAATTTGTTGTGTCTTAACTCAGGAGAGCTCTCCTGACAACATTCAGCACCACCAAGATGCAACCAAACAAACTGTAACTTTTAAATGTGTTTGCTATTTTTAATATGCTTTCTGTACACTTGCAATCAATAGTGATATTTTCTGTCTTACAGCTGCAAGTGCTATGGCAGACACTTCAAGTAATCAGACTGCAGTGAATACTTCTTTAGCAAACACAAATTCAACAAACACGTCTTCAACCCCAAGCCCATCTACGAACAGCTCCTCAAGAAACGTGTCTTCAACCCCGAGCACATCTACAAACAGCACCTCAAGAAACGTGTCTTCAACCCCGAGCACATCTACAAACAGCACCTCAAGAAACGTGTCTTCAACCCCGAGCACATCTACAAACAGCACCTCAAGAAACGTGTCTTCAACCCTGAGCACACCTACAAACAGCACCTCAAGAAACGTGTCTTCAACCCCGAGCACACCTACAAACAGCTCCTCAAGAAACGTGTCTTCAACCCCGAGCACATCTACAAACAGCTCCTCAAGAAACGCGTCTTCAACCCCGAGCACATCTACAAACAGCACCTCAAGAAACGTGTCTTCAACCCCGAGCACATCTACAAACAGCACCTCAAGAAACGTGTCTTCAACCCCGAGCACATCTACAAACAGCTCCTCAAGAAACGTGTCTTCAACCCCGAGCACATCTACAAACAGCACCTCAAGAAACGTGTCTTCAACCCTGAGCACATCTACAAACAGCTCCTCAAGAAACGTGTCTTCAACCCCGAGCACATCTACAAACAGCTCCTCAAGAAATGTGTCTTCAACCCCGAGCACACCTACAAACAGCTCCTCAAGAAACGTGTCTTCAACCCCGAGCACATCTACAAACAGCTCCTCAAGAAACGCGTCTTCAACCCCGAGCACATCTACAAACAGCTCCTCAAGAAACGCGTCTTCAACCCCGAGCACATCTACAAACAGCACCTCAAGAAACGCGTCTTCAACCCCGAGCACATCTACAAACAGCACCTCAAGAAACGCGTCTTCAACCCCGAGCACATCTACAAACAGCACCTCAAGAAACGTGTCTTCAACCCCGAGCACATCTACAAACAGCTCCTCAAGAAACGTGTCTTCAACCCCGAGCACATCTACAAACAGCACCTCAAGAAACGTGTCTTCAACCCTGAGCACATCTACAAACAGCTCCTCAAGAAACGTGTCTTCAACCCCGAGCACATCTACAAACAGCTCCTCAAGAAATGTGTCTTCAACCCCGAGCACACCTACAAACAGCTCCTCAAGAAACGTGTCTTCAACCCCGAGCACACCTACAAACAGCTCCTCAAGAAACGTGTCTTCAACCCCGAGCACATCTACAAACAGCTCCTCAAGAAACGCGTCTTCAACCCCGAGCACATCTACAAACAGCTCCTCAAGAAACGCGTCTTCAACCCCGAGCACATCTACAAACAGCACCTCAAGAAACGCGTCTTCAACCCCGAGCACATCTACAAACAGCACCTCAAGAAACGCGTCTTCAACCCCGAGCACATCTACAAACAGCACCTCAAGAAACGCGTCTTCAACCACGAGCACATCTACAAACAGATCCTCAAGAAACGCGTCTTCAACCCCGAGCACATCTACAAACACCTCTTCATCAAACACTTCTTTACCAGCTGCAGCATTCAACTTAATCTTTAGCATCAATGAACCCTTTGATCCAGCACTGGCCAATACCAGCTCTCCACAGTTTGCAGCAAAAGCTACAAGTATTCGTAATCAGGTGTGTTTTATTGATAACGCTACCAGTTACAATTTAATTTATTCTTCTAAACAAGAGGATTTTTGCCACCTGAACAGTCACTTTGCCATATAAGACAACTCAGAAAACAGTGTATGTTCTGGACAGGTTGTGAAGATAATTAGAACTGGCACACCATGTGGCACAACTATATATAAATCTGAACATTTGTAATTCTCCATGCATATGCTGTTTTGTTTTTTTTTATTTATTTTAACTTTATCTAATACTAAAAGTGACAAACCAAACAGCCAATGCATTTGATGTCAGTGTTTATTAACAAATTAATTGATTAATAAATTATTTTTTCAGTTTGAACCAATTTACAGACAAACATTCCCAAACTTCCTCCAGATGGTAATTCATGGTTTCAGGTGAGAAATAATATATAAAGACATTACATTGAATAATTGTTTTCTTTACTGTTTATGATTCAGAATTTCAACCTATATTTAACTATGGTTGTTGTTTTTAGGAATGGTTCGACTGTGACAAATTCCAGCCTTGAATTTAGTGCCAATGGCACCATCCCAACTGACTCCACAGTAAAAGACGCCTTTGTTAACGCGACTACCACCGACTCAAGCTTGAACATTATTCTAAATTCTATAAATGTTACCCAGGTTCCTGGTCAGTATACACTTTTAAGGATATTGCATTTTAATTACTGATTGGTACATGTGGATATTCTAATTCCAATTTAACCTCTCATTCAACAGTGACAAACACCTCTTCAACAAACACTTCATCAACCCCGAGCCCAGCTACAAACACCTCTTCAACAAATACCACTTCAACCCCGAGCACAGTTACAAACACCTCTTCAACAAACACCCCTTCAGCAAGCATACCGTCAGCTCCTCAAAATGCAACTGCAGTTTTCAACTTGATCTTCAGCATCATTGAAACCTTTGATGCAGCACTGGCCAGTAACACCTCTCCACAGTTCACAGCAAAAGCTAAAATTATCCGTAATCAGGTATGTTTTATTGATAATGCTACCAGTTACAATTTAGTTGATTCTCCTAAACAAAAGTCATTTGGCCACATGAGCAATTCTGTTGAAGAAGTAAGAAGTAATACAGAACATTATAACTTTTGCACTCGTCTGATTTTTCAGTTCAGTTTCAAGTTATGTGAATACTGCGAAATCACATTCAATGCACATGTCATGGGGCACAATTATATATGAATTTGAACATTTTTAAGTCTCAATGTATTCATTATTTATTACCTTTAACTATATCCAGTACTAAATGTGACAGACCAGTTTATCAGTGTGGTTGACACTGCTGTTGATACTCACCTCATTCATTTCTAATTTCTTTTAGGTTGAACCATTGTACAAGAAAGCCTTTAAAAACTTCATCCAAATGAAAATTCTAAAATTCAGGTAAGAAGGAAGATATGCTCTGAATATTTATTTCTTGGTTGATTAATGATTGAAATTTAATCTTTATCTCTACATTTGTGTCCTTTCAGGAGTGGTTCTGTTGTGACAGAAAGCAACCTTTATTTGGATTCTAGTGGCCCGACTGTTAATGCGACCCAAGTGACAGACGTCTTTGTCAATGGACTTAATGACTTGACCTTTAGTGTTGATAAAAACTCCATCAGTGTCACCCAGACTGTTGGTCAGTATACACTTGCACAGACTTTACTGTGTGACTTATTAATTACTGCTTATTAATTAGAAATAAGACAAAATTATTTCAGGCTTAAATATATATTTGTATAATTTAATTTTATGTATAATGTTTATATATTTTGCAGGTAATTCCATGCCACCAGTGATTGCCAGCTCACTTTCCATGATGTGGATGTTTCTTCTATCACTTCTACTTTCAGGGGCCTTGCACTTCTAGTTCTAGACCTGATCAGAAAACATCAGAAAACATACACAATATATAAAAATATATATATATATATATATAATTCATATAATAATTCATAAGCTAAAGGGGATATGGGGAAAATGTTTCATTTTTATAAACAAAGGTATCTTTACATAAATACTAATATTTAGAATAGTTGAAACTGGAGATTTAATGAGGGTTCTGATTTGCTTGAAAAGTTCTCCACATTCTGACAGTACTGCGATCGTACTGAGATCTTTTTAAACCATTGTATAGTTCATAGTATAAATGAATGTTGTATTATACAGTATAATTTCAAAACACTTACCTGTATATGTAAATCTACATATAACTTCTTTAAATCAGTGTACAATGATTACAAACATCATATGAAAGAAAGCTTTGCAGAATTCTTTATATTTCATGCATATAATTTAATAATATAATGATACACTACAGTGCCCTCCACTAATATTGGCACCCTTGGTAAATATGAACAAAGAAGGCTGTGAAAAATTTTGTTTATTGTTTAACCTTTTGATCTTTTGTTTAACAAATTCACAAAAATACTCTGCTCTCTGCTGTAGCCTTCATTATTCGAGGTACCAACAAATAGTCTGCACCTTTTGATTGAAGTCGGCGTGGCGGATCATAAAAGACAAAAATTCTGTGGCGCGAGACCATTTAGTGCTTTATAAGTCAATAGTAGTATTTTATAGTCAATGCGGGATTTCACTGGGAGCCAATGCAGTGTGGATAAGATAGGGGTGATGTGGTCATATCTTCTGGTTCTTGTAAGGACTCTTGCAGCTGCATTCTGGACTAACTGGAGTTTGTTTATGATCCTACTGGAACATCCAGACAGTAAGGCATTACAATAATCCAACCTAGAGGTGACGAAAGCATGGACTAATTTTTCTGCATCATGTAGTGACATTATATTTCTTATCTTAGCAATATTTCTGAGATGATAGATGGCTATCCTAGGAATATTATCTACATGAACTTCAAATGACTGGAGTCAATAGTCACACCAAGGTCTTTTACTGCTGCACGTGATGAAACAGAAAGGCCATCCAGAGTTACTGTGTAATCAGAAAACTTACTTCTAGCTGCATGTGGTCCTAGTATAAGTACTTCTGTCTTGTCAGAATTAAGTAAGAGGAAGTTAATAAGCATCCAGTGTCTAATGTCCTTTACACTTTATTAAGCTGGTGTCTGTCATCTGGCTTTGCTGAAACACACAACTGTGTCATCAGCATAACAGTGAAATCTAAGACCATGTTTACGAATAATTTGACCCAGAGGTAGCATATATAAAGAAAAAGCAGTGGGCCTAAAACAGAACCTTGCAGAACACCAAACTTTACCTCAGTATGCATAGAGAATTCACCATTTACATCTACGAACTGATAGCGATCAGTCAAATAAGACCTGAGAGAGAGAGAGAGAGCCGTTCCCTTAATGTCAACAACGTTTTCTAATCTACCAAGGAGAATAGTATGATCAGAGGTATCAAAAGCTGCACTAAGGTCAAGCAACACAAACAAGGAGACACAACCCTGATCAGAGGACAGTAGTAGGTCATTTACCACTTTAACCACTAAATCCTGACTGATACATTTCATGAATGTAATTCCTATGTAGGTATGAGCATAGCTGTTGTGCTATAATGACTTCACAGTAGCCACACCTTCAAACAGGTCATGCAGGTCATGTGAGGATCGGAACAACCTTCTTGTTTTTCAATAAGATGTAGTGTCTCAAAATGTGCTCTACCAAATGGTTGAGAAGAAGGTTAAAGGGATAAGAAGCTTTTGGGTTGCTTCGCGGTATGTTTTGGGTCATTATCCAGCTGTACTGTGAAGCGCCATCCTTTGAGTTTTGCAGAATCGCATAATAATAATAATAATAATAATAATAATAATAATAATAATAATAATAATAATACAATTTTACTGCCTTGTTAAGGTAATATATGCCTAAAAACCTCAGCCAATGATAAACAGGCTACATTACTGTTAAACGTAATTGTCTATAAAATGAAATTAAATATACAATAACAAAATAAATAAATGTTATCTTACTGATGGCTTAATGTTTCATTCATAAAGTAAGATCTCTGAAAAAAGAACGATTTTCCTACTCGTTTCACAAGGAGCTCTCTCCATTACTTTAGAACATATGGAAAGAAAAATTGCTAGCAAATTATAACTTATTTTATGATTATAATCTTACAGGGTTAATGAGTTAATTTTTGTTTGTACATTGTCTGTTTGCAGAATAAACAAATATAAATAGAAAAAATATTAAATTAATTCAATGTACATTGAATCAATGTGCATGTTAAAGTTTGCTCCGTAGATGGCATTGCTGACCAATATACTGTATGGCACTGAGGACCAGTTGATTGTGCTGCTGACTAAAACAATGGAGTGAATAAATAATTAAACCAAAAGGCAGGAAACGTCATTTGTTAAAAATGTTGTTTTTCAAGTTGTCAGCGTACATAAGCAGCCAAGCTGTAACTGGCTCCCAGGCCCTTTCCATGTCATGGGTTTGGTATAATTATGGTACATACATTGTTACTGCCTCTGGTTAAATAGTCCAATTACCTGCTCTATATTTTACACTTTGACACTGAGACTAGGCTGAGAACACTCCATATCTGCTACCTGTGGACACAGGTGAGTAATTACTTTATTTTCTCCTTAGTCACATTATGTAGAATCACCAGACTGAAAGATGATATAAAAGTCTCTCAGTCTCTTATAGATAATTTATATATAAAGATGTAATGTTCACTGAAGTATTCACTCACTTTATATATAATGCACTATTTTCTTTTATCATATCAGACAATTGTTTTAAATATGCTAAGTATGTACGGCGCTTTGAAAAAGTATTTGCCGCATCCTGATTTCTCCTGTTTTTGTGTATATCTAATACTAAATTATTTCAGAAATTAAAACAAAAACTAAGATAAAGGCAACCTGAGTAAACACACAATACAGTTTATAAATGACAATATTATTTATTGAAACAAAAAAGTTATCCAATACCAACTGGGCCTGTGTGAAAATAATAATAATATAATAAACTTTATTTTATAGAGTGCCTTTAAAAACAGCTTCTCAAAGTGTTGTACACAGAATAAGCAGTACATAACACAATAATAACAAAAAAAAAAAAAAAAACCCACATCAACAAGCAAATGCTAGTTTAAAAAAATGTGTCTTCAGTTGAGCTTTAAAAATGTCATAGCTCTGAGCTTCCCTAAGTTCAAGGGGAAGAGAGTTCCAGAGGGTAGGAGCATAGACAGAAAAAGCCCCGTCACCCATAAATGTTTGTGGAACAGTCAACAAATTAGCCTGTGAAGAGCGCAATCTGCGATTTAGGGTGTAAGGAATTAACAATGCGGATAAATAATGAGGAGCCAAGCCATGTAATGCTTTGTATGTCAGCATCATAATTTTAAAGTCGATACGGAACCTGACCGGGAGCCAGTGCAAGGACTCCAAAACAGGAGTAATATGATTGCATGTCCTGGTCCGAGTCAGGATCCTGGCAGCTGAGTTTTGTACATATTGGAGTTTATTAAGTGTGTATTTAGAAGCTCCGGCTAAGAGGGCGTTACAGTAATCTGTCTGAGAGACAACAAATGAGTTTATCAGCTTTTCAGCTACAGAAAGATTTAGCATAGGGTACAATCTTGCTATATTTCTGAGGTGGAAAAAGGATGCTTTAACAGCAAAAATGTATTTGGCCCCCATAGTTTTTAATTACCCAAATGTATAAAACTGCATTCATAATGGGGTTCAGCTGGACTAGACACAACCAGGCCTGATTACTGCAAACCCTGTTCAATCAAATCAACACTTAAATAGAACTTTTTCAACAGCATGAAGTTGGTTAAAAGCTGTTACCCAGTAGCACACTATGATGAGGAAGAAGGTGATTGAAATACATCAGTCTGGGAAGGGTTACAAAGCTATTTCAAAGGCTCTGGGACTCCAGTGAACCACAGTGAGAGCCCTTATCTCCAGATGGAAAAACTCGGCACAGTAGTGAACCTTCCCAGAAGTGGCCGACCTTCCAAAATTCCTCCAAGAGCACAGTGATGACTCATCCAGGAAGTCAAAAAAGAGCCAAGGACAACATTGAAGAAACTACAGACCTATCTTGCATCAGTAAAAGTAAGACAATGGGCAAGAAGAGTGGTGAGGTGAAAACCACTGCTAACCCAGAAGAACATTAAGGCTCGTCTGAATTTTGCCAAAACATGATGATCCTCAAATTGGGAGAATGTTCTGTGGACTGAAGAGTCAAAAGTGGAACTGTTTGGAAGACAGGGGTCCCGTTACATCTGGAGGAAACCAAACACCGAATTCCACAAAAAGAACATTATACCGACAGTCAAGCATGGTGGTGGCAGTGTGATGGTGTGGGGATGCTTTGCTGCTTCAGGGCCTGGGCAACTAGCAGTAATTGAGGGAAACATGAATTCTGCTCTCTACCAGAAAATCCTAAAGGAGAATGTCCGGTCTTCAGTCTATAAGTTGAAACTCAAGCGCAACTGGATTATGCAGCAAGACAATGATGATCTGGCACAACCGGATTTTAAGTTTAAGGGGGCAATTAATTTTTCACATGGGTGATAGATGTTGGGTAACTTTGTGTTTCAGTAATAAATTATAATAATAAAAACTGTTTGTGTGTTTAATCAGGTTGTTTTTGTTTTATGTTATATTTCATTTGAAGATCTAAAACTATTTAGAACAAGATGTACACAAAAACAGAAAAAATGTGTAGTAGGTGAAACCTGTATATCCTTGTGTGTATATACACACACACACACACACTGTATATACACACACACAAGGATATACAGGTTTCACCTCCTACACAGAAGACACAGATCAGTAACAGCTGATGGACGACTTCTATTTCTGAAATAATAAAAATTCTATAAATACATATTCCTTTTTTAATTTTAGGTTATAAACAACACAATGGAGTGGAAACTGGTACTGGCTATGTGGTGTCTGATTGGTAAGTCTTCTCATTTTGCTTTTTTAATTAATATGAGACACTGCTTATTTCACGAGTGGATTTGTTTGGTAGCTAAACTTATGACCAATGCTTAATATGAGCTGTGTAGTCCATGGAGACTTGCTCAGTTTACCCTATGTTTTGTTTAAAATTCTTTAATTTGCTTCATTTGAAAGTTTTTCAGAAAGAGTTTGCTTGAGAAGCAGAAAGAGAGGTGCTTGAAACTTCATTTCAAACATGTTGGCGCTGGCTTCTAGCCTTTTAAATGTCAAGTTTTTGGGGTTTTGAGGTTTATTTGACCTTTTCCGTTGCCAAAATTTTTGCTGTCAGACTTTCTGCTATGATTCTTCCAACTCAGTTCCCCTCTAATTGGTTGGATTGTGAGGGACTTCACTTCTAATCATAGCTGCGTTGGCGTACTTTATTTATTATAGAAATGTTTCAGATTGCTCCTAGAGTCTTACTTGCAGCAGTAGTCTCTTGTGTTCCTGCTATGTTAATTATTTTCTGGTTGCCATCAATGATGCACAGAATTTTTCGGGAACAAGATTTGGATTGTGAACTACACAGGTTTCTATATTTTGTTTGGGTTAATTCCTTGTTTTAACTCTGTAGAGCTCTCATATTCCTGACAACATTCAGCACCATTGAGATGCAACCAAATAAACTGTGGCATTTAAAAGTGCTTTATATTTTTAATATGCTTTCAATAGTTATCTTTTCTGTCTTACAGCTGCAAGGGCTATGGCAGACACTTCAAGTAATCAGACTGCAGTGAATACTTCTTTAGCAAACACACCTTCAACAAACACGTTCTCAAACCCAAGCCCATCTACAAACACCTCTACAACAAACACGTCGTCAACCCAGAGCACTTCCACAATCAGCTCCTCGACAAACGCGTCTTCAACCACAAGCCCGTCTACAAGCACCTCTTCGACAAACACGTCGTCAACCCCGAGCACTTCCACAAACAGCTCCTCGACAAACACGTCGTCAACCCCGAGCACTTCCACAAACAGCTCCTCGACAAACACGTCGTCAACCCCGAGCACTTCCACAAACAGCTCCTCGACAAATGCGTCTTCAACCCCAAGCCCGTCTACAAACACCTCTTCAACAAACCCTTCTGTAGTAGCTGCAGTATTCAACTTGGTCTTTAGCATCAATGAAACCTTTGATCCAGCACTGGCCAATACCAGCTCTCCACAGTTTGCAGAAAAAGCTACAAGTATCCGTAACAAGGTGTGTTTTATTGATAACGCTACCAGTTACAATTTAATTGATTCTTCTGAACAAGAGGATTTTTGATATCTGAACAGTTATATTGCCATATAAGACAACTCAGAGATCTCTTAACTTTTCTCAATGTGGCTTTCTGTAAAAACAGTATATGTTCTAGACATGTCTGGCTTTTGTCCTCTTGTCCGATTTTTTCAATTTCAGTAATTAATATGAATACTGTGAAGTTCATTGGAACTGGCACACCATGTGGCACAATTACGTATATATGAATCTGAACATTTATGTCTTCATGAATGAGTTATTTTTCAAACCAAACAGCCAGTGCATTTTAGGTCAGTGTTTATGAACAACCTAATTGATTAATACATTATTTTTTCAGCTTGAACCAATTTACAGACGAATCTTCAAAAACTTCCACCGGATGGTAATTCATGCTTTCAGGTCAGAAATAATACGTGAAAACTTTGCTCTGAATAATTGTTTATTCTTTCTTTACCTTTGATGATTCAGAATTTCAATCTGTATTTAACTATGGTTGCTTTTTTTAGGAGTGGTTCAACTGTGATAAATTCCAGCATTGAATTTATTGCCAATGACACCATCCCAACTGACTCCACAGTAACAAACACCCTTGTTAATGCAACAAACACCGACTCAAGCTTGAACATTATTCCAAATTCTATAAATGTCACCCAGGTTCCTGGTCAGTATACACTTTTAAGGATATTGCATTTTAATTACTAATTGGTACATGTGGATATTCTAATTGAAATATAACCTCTCAATCAACAGTGACAAACACCCCTTCAGTGAACACTTCATCAACCCCGAGCACAGCTACAAACACCTCTTCGACAAACACTTCATCAACCCCGAGCACAGCTACAAACACCCCTTCAGTCAACCCTTCATCAACCCCGAGCACAGCTACAAACACCCCTTCAGCAAGCATACCGTCAGCGCCTCAAAATGCAACTGCAATTTTCAACTTGATTTTCAGCATCAATGAAACCTTTGATCCAGCACTGGCCAATACCAGCTCTCCACAGTTTGTAGCAAAAGCTATAATTATCCGTAATCAGGTAGGTTTTATCGATAATGCTACCAGTTACAATTTATTTGAATCTTCTGAACAAGAGTCATTTTGCCACTTAAGCAATTCTATTACCATACAAGACAACATGAAGAATTCTTTCTGTTAAGAAGTAATATA
Organism: Cranoglanis bouderius; assembly: GCA_023630585.1. Taxonomy (NCBI): domain Eukaryota; kingdom Metazoa; phylum Chordata; class Actinopteri; order Siluriformes; family Cranoglanididae; genus Cranoglanis; species Cranoglanis bouderius. The sequence goes on from CM042569.1 coordinate 1,055,432, forward strand.
GAACATGTCTAAATTTTCCACTCATCTGATTTTTCAGTTCAGTTTCAAGTTAAATGAATATTCCAAAGTCAGATTCAATGCACATGTCATGGGGCACAATTATATATGAATTTGAACATTTTAAAGTCTCAATGTATTCATTATTTATTACCTTTAACTATATCCAGTACTAAATGTGACAGACCAGTTTATCAGTGTGGTTGACACTGCTGTTGATACTCACCTCATTCATTTCTAATTTCTTTTAGGTTCAACCATTGTACAAGAAAGCCTTTAAAAACTTCATCCAAATGATAATTCTAAAATTCAGGTAAGAAGGAAGATACGCTCTGAATATTTATTTCTTTGCTGATTAATGATTAAATTTTAAGCTTTATCTCTACATTTGTGTCCTTTCAGGAATGGTTCTATTGTGACAGAAAGCAACCTTTATATGGATTCTAGCGCCCCAGCTGTTAATGCGACCCAAGTGAAAGACGTCCTTCTCAATGGACTTAACAACTTGCCCTTTAGTGTTGATCCAAACTCCATCAATGTCACCCAGACTCTTGGTCAGTATACACTTGCACAGACTTTACTGCATTATTTATTAATTAATGCTTATTAATTACAAATAAGACAAAATTATTCAGGTTTAAATATATATTCATGTGCATTTAATTATGTATAATGTTTATATTTTGCAGGTAATTCCATGCCACCAGTGATTGCCAGCTCACTTTCCATGATGTGGATGTCTCTTCTATCACTTCTACTTTCAGGGGCCTTGCACTTCTAACTCTAGACCTGATCAGAAAACATACACAATGACCACAATGATATATATATATTTATATATATAATTCATATAATAATTCATTGGATAAAGGGAATATGGGGGAAATTATTATTTCTTATAAACAAGGGTATCTTTACATAAATAGTAATATTTTGAATTGTTCAAACTGGAGACTTGATGAGGGTTCTGATTTGCCTGAAAATTTCTCCACATTCTAACAGTCCTACAAGGATTTACTTTTACTTATGTTTAATTCCATTGAAAACATTTTAACGCCGTTGTGAAGTTAACAGTATAAATGAATGTTGTACTATACAATTTCTATATATGAACTATATAATTTCATAGCACTTACCTGTATATGCAAACCTACATATAACTTCTCTATATGAAGTGTACAATGATTATAAACATCATATGAAAGAAAGCTTTGCACAATTCTTTATACGTCATGCATATAAGTGCATATACAGGGCTTGTTTTCATATTATTCTACTCCTTAATAAACTACACTGTGTTTTTACCTTGTCTTCTGTGTTTTTTTATTCATATTTTATGCAAATTAATTCCCACAATATAATGATACACTATATGGCCAAATGTATGTGGACACATGACAATCACACCCGTATGTGTTTTTTCCTGAAACTGTTGCCACAAAATTGGAAGCACAAAATTGTATGGTATTGTATGCTGCAGAACAGGCCAGCAAATGGCTGTGTGGGTGCAGGGTTTCTTACCAATCAAGAAAGAGCCACACCCGATTCCACCTGTTTAATCGATTTTTCTTAGCTTTTAATACACTTTTATTTTTGGCTCCTGCTTGGTTGGAATTAAAACCTGCACCCACATCAGCCCTTTCTGGATAAGATTGGACAACCCTATTGTATAATTTCCTTTCAGTGGAATGAAGGGACCCAAAACTGTTAGAGAGAGAGAGAGAGAGAGAGAGAGAGAGAGAGAGAGAGAGAGAGAGAGAGAGTCTGGTGCTCAGTCACACAAGACTAAAGTTATTGACATATTACATGAATAATGACTATGTAGGTGTTTATTCTCCTCTTTTATCCTCCCGGGATAAAAGCCATGGTCAGGTTGAAAGGGGAGAGATTGCAGCTGAGGCAGTAAGAGTGGGGGAAGAAGGTGTGATCATTCTTAAATCTGATGTTCAGAACTTACATTTTTACTGGATAATGTGATTTTGTACTGGTTGTAAACTCTAACCAGTACTTGTAATTATATTACACTTAAAGTCTAACATTTGTTTAATCAGATTAATTAGTACTTACAATTGATGATTTTCATTACAATAAGTGATTCAAAACTATTATTTATTACCTGAAAAGTGCATTTTAAAAGATTGTTACAGCCAGGTTACAATTGCAGTTGTTTATTGTGTTATCAGTAAAGTTAATTTTATAAAACTTATATTTTGGTAAATAAAAATGTTTTCAATGATTAGCCAAATTTTGTAATTGTTGTTAAATTAAATGTAATCTTAGCTAGTTTGCACGCTCGCTAACTAGCTAGCTTGGTTAGATCTGAAAACTGCCTTTTTGTTTTAAAGCGCTCTCCATCTACACTACGCCTTTTCAAATATTTTCCAAAAATTGCTTGTCCACACTGAAACATCTGAAAACGCTTACATCCCTATACTGTGCATGCGTGAAAACGTAAGAAGCTTCGGCCGGCGTAATTTCCATATGTGCCGAAGTTTCCTTGGGCAAGACACTGAACCCCAAGTTGCTCCTGATGGCAGGCAGGTGCCTTGCATGGTAGCTCTGCCACTATTGGTGTGTGAGTGGATGGGTGAATGAGACACAGTGTAAAGTGCTTTGTGAACTGCAAAGGTTGAAAGGCGCTATATAAGTTTACCATTTAGGGCAGTGGTAGCTCAGCAGTTAAGATGTTATTTAAAATAAAAGTTTTCCTGCAACCCCCCAGGGGGTCATGAGCCCTTGGTTAAGAACCGCTGATGTAAGCAATACACTGACCTTTCTAACTGCTTGTTTCCTAATTTTTTTCTGTTTTACCTAACTGTTTGTCTCTGGTTTTAGTGTTGATTGTACATACAAAAGAAAAAAAACATTTAATACCACTTATATTATGTTTAACAAGCAAAATCAGTAATACTTCATCACAGTAATGTGAGTAATAATCTCATGTTCATTATCTGGTTGTGTCTACTGTAAGTCTTGTGTTTATTTGAGCTTGTAAGTATGGTTTATTTAAGGCTACGTCCACATTAATCCGGATAAACTTGAAAATGCATCTTTTTCTCGATGTTTTGGCCTTCTGTCCACACCAAGATGGCGTTTTTGTCCAGCAAAAACTGCGCTTTCCAAACACAGTTTCCGCATTATAGTGTGGACTGAGAAGATGGAGATATTCAAAAACAATGATGTATTTTTAGTCATGTCATGCAGTCATGTGACCCATTCAACTCAACTTTATAGTCTTGGGTTACCTGTGGCAACAACTCTACCTCTTTGTCTGTACATTTAAAAAACGTGCTTCACACACGCACACATACACACACACACACACACACACACACACACACACACACACACACACACACACACAGTATAATGAGTCTCAAAATCTAGCAAGAAGTGACATGTTTTGATCTTTTTAATCTAATTTAAGGTAGCCTCTATCCAAGTGTGAACAAACATGTCAGCCACGAAGTGTGTGACACACACAACACAACCCTTACCTGTTTTGTGACATGCCTAAAACTGTTTGTGTTGAAAAGAGAAAATTTGAAATATGGACTGGCAGCTCAAAAACTCTTCAAAAATTCATGTCAAATATAACTGTGCAAATATAACAGTGGACTAAGCTTTTGAAGCTGAGAGTAGTATTTAATAATTCAATGCAATATTGTCAAAGAGCTAGCGAGTAATCTTTTGCTATTCCTCCAATCACAGGGAGAAGTCACAGCAGCCACACCTTCTAACAGGTCATGCCGGTCATGTGAGGATCGGAACAACCTTCTAAAGAAGTCAGTAGGGAAGTACATTATTGCCTTTTTCAGATCTTCTAGAGAGACATTCAATCCCAGTATGAGGCGTATACTTTTACTGTACTTTTACTCAAGTGTGTCTTTCAGGTACTTCATCCACCACTGCATATACAGCTGATACAGTACACAGTGCAATGAAACAACGTTCCTCCAGGACCATGGAGCTACACTAGAACTGTGTACTGGTCTTGTATTGTTTGCACGTGCACTTTATGTAGAATGTGTAGCTCTTCAGTTGTGTGTCGTCTCATGTGGTTTAGTGTGTTGTTTTATGTAGCACCATGTTCCAGGAGGAATGTTGTTTCGTTTCACTGTGTACTGTACCAGCTGTATATGGTTGAAATGACAATAAAACCACTTGAACTTGAACTTGAACTTCAACCCCGAGCCCATCTACAAACAGTTCCTCGACAAACACTTCTGTGGTAGCTGCAGCATTCACCTTAATCTTTAGCATCAATGAACCCTTTGATCCAGCACTGGCCAATACCAGCTCTCCACAGTTTACAGCAAAAGCTACAAGTATCCGTAATCAGGTGTGTTTTATTGATAACGCAACCAGTTACAATTTAATTTATTCTTCTAAACAAGAGGATTTTTGCCACCTGAACTGTTATATTGCCATATAAGACAACTCAGAAAACAGTGTATGTTCTGGACAGGTTGTGAAGATAATTAGAACTGGCACACCATGTGGCACAACTATATATAAATCTGAACATTTGTAATTCTCCATGCATCTGTTTTTTATTTATTTATTTTTTTTTAACTTTATCTAATACTAAAAGTGACAAACCAAACAGCCAATGCATTTGATGTCAGTGTTTATTAACGAATTAATTGATTAATAAATTATTTTTTCAGTTTGAACCAATTTACAGACAAACATTCCCAAACTTCCTCCGGATGGTAATTCATTGTTTCAGGTGAGAAATAATATATAAAGACATTACATTGAATAATTGTTTTCTTTACTGTTTGTGATTCAGAAGTTCAACCTGTATTTAACTATGGTTGTTGTTTTTAGGAATGGTTCAACTGTGATAAATTCCAACCATGAATTTAGTGCCAATTGCATCATCCCAACTGACTCCACAGTAAAAGACGCCTTTGTTAACGCGACTACCACCGACTCAAGCTTGAACATTATTCTAAATTCTATAAATGTCACCCAGGTTCCTGGTCAGTATACACTTTTAAGGATATTGCATTTTAATTACTGATTGGTACATGTGGATATTCTAATTCCAATTTAACCTCTCATTCAACAGTGACAAACACCCCTTCAAAAAACACTTCATCAACCCCGAGCCCAGCTACAAACACCTCTTCAACAAATACCACTTCAACCCCGAGCACAGCTACAGACACATTTACATTTATGGCATTTGGCAGACGCCCTTATCCAGAGCGACTTACATTTATGTCATTTATACAACTGAGCAGTTGAGGATTATTTTGCTCAAGTAGTCCAATGTCTTAACCACTGAGCTACCACTGCCTTAGCTACCAACACCTCTACAACAAGCATACCGTCAGCTCCTCAAAATGCAAATGCAGTTTTCAACTTGACCTTCAGCATCACTGAAACCTTTGAAGCAGCACTGGCCAGTAACACCTCTCCACAGTTCACAGCAAAAGCTACAATTATCCGTAATCAGGTATGTTTTACTGATAATGCTACCAGTTACAATTTAATTGATTCGCCTAAATAAAAGTCATTTGGCCACATGAGCAATTCTGTTGCCATATAACCTGAAGAACTCATAATGGTTCAGATGTTGGCTTTTCTGTTAAGAAGTAATACAGAACATTGTAATGTTTGCACTCGTCTGATTTTTCAGTTCAGTTTCAAGTTATATGAGTATTCCGAACTCAGATTCAATGCACACGTCATGGGGCACAATTATATATGAATTTGAACATTTTAAAGTCTCAATGTATTCATTATTTATTACCTTTAACTATATCCAGTACTAAATGTGACAGACCAGTTTATCAGTGTGGTTGACACTGCTGTTGATACTCACCTCATTCATTTCTAATTTCTTTTAGGTTCAACCATTGTACAAGAAAGCCTTTAAAAACTTCATCCAAATGAAAATTCTAAAATTCAGGTAAGAAGGAAGATACGCTCTGAATATTTATTTCTTGGTTGATTAATGATTGAAATTTAATCTTTATCTCTACATTTGTGTCGTTTCAGGAGTGGTTCTGTTGTGACAGAAAGCAACCTTTATACGGATTCTAAAGGCCCGACTGTTAATGCGACCCAAGTGACAGACGTCTTTGTCAATGGACTTAATGACTTGACCTTTAGTGTTGATCCAAACTCCATCAGTGTCACCCAGACTGTTGGTCAGTATACACTTGCACAGACTTTACTGTGTGACTTATTAATTACTGCTTATTAATTAGAAATAAGACAAAATTATTTCAGGCTTAAATATATATTTGTATAATTTAATTGTATGTATAATGTTTATATATTGTGCAGGTAATTCCATGCCACCAGTGATTGCCAGCTCACTTTCCATGATGTGGATGTTTCTTCTATCACTTCTACTTCCAGGGGCCTTGCACTTCTAACTCTAGACCTGATCAGAAAACATACACAATGACCCTTATATATATATATATATATATAATAATTCATAAGCTAAAGGGGATATGGGGAAAAGGTTTCATTCTTATAAACAAAGGTATCTTTACATAAACACTAATATTTAGAATAGTTGAAACTGGAGATTTAATGAGGGTTCTGATTTGCCTGAAAATTTCTCCACATTCTGACAGTACTGCGATCGTTCTTTCACTTATATTTAAATCCATTAGAGATCTTTTTAAACCATTGTATAGTTCATAGTATAAATGAATGTTGTATTATACAGTATAAGTTCAAAACACTTACCTGTATATGTAAACCTACGTATAACTTCTTTAAATCAGTGTACAATGATTATAAACATCGTATGAAAGAAAGCTTTGCACAATGCTTTATATTTCATGCATATCATTTAATAATATAATGATACACTACAGTGCCCTCCACTAATATTGGCACCCTTGGTAAATATGAACAAAGAAGGCTGTGAAAAATTTTGTTTATTGTTTAACGTTTTTATCTTTTGTTTAAAAAATTCACAAAAATACTCTGCTCTCTGCTGTAGCCTTCACTATTTGAGGTACCAACAAATAGTCTGCACCTTTTGATTGAAGTCGGCGTGGCGGATCATAAAAGACCAAAAATTATGTGGCGCGAGACCATTTAGTGCTTTATAGGTCAATAGTAGTATTTTATAATCAATGTGAAATTTCACTGGAGCCAATGCAGTGTGGATAAGATAGGGGTGATGTGGTCATTAAGTAAGAGGATGTTAATAAGCATCCACTGTCTAATGTCCTTTACACATTCCTCAACTTTATTAAGCTGGTGTCTGTCATCTGGCTCTGCTGAAACTGTGTGTTTTTTTGTGTCATTTACATCTACAAACTGATAATGATCAGTCATGTAAGACCTGAGCCAGGAGAGAGCCGTTCCCTTAATGCCAACAACATTTCTAATCTACCAAGGAGAATAGTATGCTCAATGGTATCAAAAGCTGCACTAAGGTCAAGCAACACAAACAAGGAGACACGACCCTGATCAGAGGCCAGTAGTAGGTCATTTTGTAGGTCTCTGTGCTATGATGAGGCCTAAATCCTGACTGATACATTTCATGAATGTTATTCCTATGTAGGTACAAGCATAGCTGTTGTGCTACAATTTTTTCACAGCAGCCACACCTTCAAACAGGTTAAAACAGAACAACCTTGGCAAAATGTCAGTTGGAAAAATACATTATTGACTTTTTCAGATCTTTTAGAGAGACATTCAATCCCAGTGTGATCTTCAACACAAACTGGTCCTGCAGGATAAGATATGATAGGATGGATCCCCGGTTCAATCCTCAACTTGGGTTGCTGTCTGAGTTTTGCCTCTTCCCCCAGTGACTATGGGGGTTTCCTCCAGGTTCTCTGGATTCCTCTCACCTCTTAGAAAAGATATTTGTAGGTGGATTGGCTTTGGTAAATGCATCCTAGGTGTAATGTTATGTGTGCATGTTGCCTGTGATGGACTGCCATCCAGGGTGTATTCCTGGTGAGAGGCCCAAAGTATGAGCAGCTCACCAGGAAGGGAGGAAAGGTTGTTTGTTAAAAATGTTGTTTTTCAAGTTGTCAGTGTACATAAGCAGCCAAGATGTAACTGGCTCCCAGGCCCTTTCCATGTCATGTGTTTGGTATAATTATGATACATATATTGTTACTCCCTCTGGTTAAATAACCCAATTACCTGCTCCATATTTTACACTTGGACACTGCGACTGGGCTGAGAACACTCCATATCTGCTATCTGTGGACACAGGTGAGTAATTACTTTATTTTCTCCTTAGTCACATTATGTAGAATCACCAGACTGAAACATGATATGAAAGTGTATCAGTCTGTTATAGATAATTTATCTATAAAGATGTAATGTTCACTAAAGTATTCATTCACTGTATATATAATGTATTTTTTTTTTTTTTTATCATATCAGACAAATGTTTTAAATATGCTAAGTATGTACGGTGCTTTGAAAAAGTATTTGCCGCATCCTGATTTCTCCTGTTTTTGTGTATATCTAATACGAAATTGTTTCAGAAATTAAAACAAAAACTAAGATAAAGGCAACCTGAGTAAACACACAATACAGTTTATAAATGACAATATTATTTATTGAAGCAAAAAAGTTATCCAATACCAACTGGGCCTGTGTGAAAATAATAATAATAATATAATAAACTTTATTTTATAGAGTGCCTTTAAAAACAGCTTCTCAAAGTGTTGTACACAGAATAAGCAGTACATAACACAATAATAACAAAAAAAAAACAAAAAAAAAACACATCAACAAGCAAATACTAGTTTAAAAAAATGTGTCTTGAGTTGAGCTTTAAAAATGTCATAGCTCTGAGCTTCCCTAAGTTCAAGGGGAAGAGAGTCCAGAGGGTAGGAGCATAGACAGAAAAAGCCCCGTCACCCATAGATCTTAAACGGGATTGTGGAACAGTCAACAAATTAGCCTGTGAAGAGCGCAATCTGCGATTTAGGGTGTAAGGAATTAACAATGCGGATAAATAATGAGGAGCCAAGCCATGTAATGCTTTGTATGTCAGCATCATAATTTTAAAGTCGATACGGAACCTGACCGGGAGCCAGTGCAAGGACTCCAAAACAGGAGTAATATGATTGCGTGTCCTGGTCCGAGTCAGGATCCTGGCAGCTGAGTTTTGTACATATTGGAGTTTATTAAGTGTGGATTTAGAAACTCCGGCTAAGAGGGCGTTACAGTAATCTGTCTGAGAGACAACAAATGAGTTTATCAGCTTTTCAGCTACAGAGAGATTTAGCATAGGGTACAATCTTGCTATATTTCTGAGGTGGAAAAAGGATGCTTTAACAGCAAAAATGTATTTGGCCCCTGTAGTTATTAATTACCCAAATGTATAAAACTGCATTCATAATGGGGTTCAGCTGGACTAGACACAACCAGGCCTGATTACTGCAAACCCTGTTCAATCAAATCAACTCTTAAATAGAACTTTTTCAACAGCATGAAGTTGGTTAAAAGCTCTTACCCAGTAACACACTATGATGAAGAAGAAGGTGATTGAAAGACATCAGTCTGGGAAGGGTTACAAAGCTATTTCAAAGGCTCTGGGACTCCAAAGAACCACAGTGAGAGCCCTTATCTCCAGATGGAAAAACTCGGCACAGTAGTGAACCTTCCCAGAAGTGGCCGACCTTCCAAAATTCCTCCAAGAGCACAGTGATGACTCATCCAGGAAGTCAAAAAAGAGCCAAGGACAACATTGAAGAAACTACAGACCTATCTTGCATCAGTAAAAGTAAGACAATGGGCAAGAAGAGTGGTGAGGTGAAAACCACTGCTAACCCAGAAGAACATTAAGGCTCGTCTGCATTTTGCCAAAACATGATGATCCTCAAATTTGGAGAATGTTCTGTGGACTGAAGAGTCAAAAGTGGAACTGTTTGGAAGACAGGGGTCCCGTTACATCTGGTGGAAACCAAACACCGAATTCCACAAAAAGAACATTATACCGACAGTCAAGCATGGTGGTGGCAGTGTGATGGTGTGGGGATGCTTTGCTGCTTCAGAGCCTGGGCAACTAGCAGTAATTGAGGGAAACATGAATTCTGCTCTCTACCAGAAAATCCTTAAAGAGAATGTCCGGTCTTCAGTCTATAAGTTGAAACTCAAGCGCAACTGGATTATGCAGCAAGACAATGATGATCTGGCACAACCGGATTTTAAGTTTAAGGGGGCAATTAATTTTTCACATGGGTGATAGATGTTGGGTAACTTTGTGTTTCAGTAATAAATTATAATAATAAAAACTGTTTGTGTGTTTAATCAGGTTGTTTTTGTTTTATGTTATATTTCATTTGAAGATCTAAAACTATTTAGAACAAGATGTACACAAAAACAGAAAAAATGTGTAGTAGGTGAAACCTGTATATCCTTGTGTGTATATACACACACACACACTGTATATACACACACACAAGGATATACAGGTTTCACCTCCTACACAGAAGACACAGATCAGTAACAGCTGATGGACAACTTCTATTTCTGAAATAATAAAAATTCTATAAATACATATTCCTTTTTTAATTTTAGGTTATAAACAACACAATGGAGTGGAAACTGGTACTGGCTATGTGGTGTCTGATTGGTAAGTCTTCTCATTTTGCTTTTTAATTAATATGAGACACTGCTTATTTCACGAGTGGATTTGTTTGGTAGCTAAATTTATGACCAATGCTTAATATGAGCTGTGTAGTCCATGGAGACTTGCTCAGTTTACCCTATGTTTTGTTTAAAATTCTTTAATTTGCTTCATTTGAAAGTTTTTCAGAAAGAGTTTGCTTGAGAAGCAGAAAGAGAGGTGCTTGAAACCTCATTTCAAACATGTTGGCGCTGGCTTCTAGCCTTTTAAATGTCAAGTTTTGGGGTTTTGAGGTTTATTTGACCTTTTCCGTTGCCAAAATTTTTGCTGTCAGACTTTCTGCTATGATTCTTCCAACTCAGTTCCCCTCTAATTGGTTGGATTGTGAGGGACTTCACTTCTAATCATAGCTGCGTTGGTGTACTTTATTTATTATAGAAATGTTTCAGATTGCTCCTAGAGTCTTACTTGCAGCAGTAGTCTCTTGTGTTCCTGCTATGTTAATTATTTTCTGGTTGCCATCAATGATGCACAGAATTTTTCGGGAACAAGATTTGGATTGTGAACTACACAGGTTTCTATATTTTGTTTGGGTTAATTCCTTGTTTTAACTCTGTAGAGCTCTCATATTCCTGACAACATTCAGCACCATTGAGATGCAACCAAACAAACTGTGGCATTTAAAAGTGCTTTATATTTTTAATATGCTTTCAGTAGTTATCTTTTCTGTCTTACAGATGCAAGGGCTATGGCAGACACTTCAAGTAATCAGACTGCAGTGAATACTTCTTTAGCAAACACACCTTCATCAAACACGTCCTCAATCCCAAGCCTGTCTACAAACACCTCTACAACAAACACGTCGTCAACCCCGAGCACTTCCACAATCAGCTCCTCGACAAACGCGTCTTCAACCCCAAGCCCGTCTACAAACACCTCTTCAACAAACCCTTCTGTAGTAGCAGCAGTATTCAACTTGATCTTTAGCATCAGTGAAACCTTTGATCCAGCATTGGCCAATACCAGCTCTCCACAGTTTGCAGCAAAAGCTACAAGTATCCGTAACAAGGTGTGTTTTATTGATAACGCTACCAGTTACAATTTAATTGATTCTTCTAAAAAAGAGGATTTTTGACATCTGAACAGTTATATTGCCATATAAGACAACTCAGAGATCTCTTAACTTTTCTCAATGTGGCTTTCTGTAAAAACAGTATATGTTCTAGACATGTCTGGCTTTTGTCCTCTTGGCCGATTTTTTCAATTTCAGTAATTAATATGAATACTGTGAAGTTCATTGGAACTGGCACACCATGTGGCACAATTACGTATATATGAATCTGAACATTTATGTCTTCATGAATGAGTTATTTTTCAAACCAAACAGCCAGTGCATTTTAGGTCAGTGTTTACGAACAACCTAACTGATTAATACATTATTTTTTCAGCTTGAACCAATTTACAGACGAATCTTCAAAAACTTCCACCGGATGGTAATTCATGCTTTCAGGTCAGAAATAATACGTGAAAACTTTGCTCTGAATAATTGTTTTTTTTCCCCCTTTCTATACTTTTGATGATTCAGAATTTCAATCTGTATTTAACTATGGTTGTTTTTTAGGAGTGGTTCAATTGTGATAGATTCCAGCCTTGAATTTATTGCCAGTGGCACCATCCCAACTGACTCCACAGTAACAAACACCCTTGTTAATGCAACAAACACCGACTCAAGCTTGAACATTATTCCAAATTCTATAAATGTCACCCAGGTTCCTGGTCAGTATACACTTTTAAGGATATTGCATTTTAATTACTGATTGGTACATGTGGATATTCTAATTGAAATATAACCTCTCAATCAACAGTGACAAACACCCCTTCAGTCAACACTTCATCAACCCCGAGCACAGCTACAAACACCTCTTCGATAAACACATTGTCAACCCGGAACCCAGCTACAAACACCTCTTCAACAAACACGTCGTCAACCCCGAGGCCAGCTACAAACACCTCTTCGACAAACACGTCGTCAACCCCGAGGCCAGCTACAAACACCTCTTCGACAAACACGTCGTCAACCCCGAGGCCAGCTACAAACACCTCTTCGACAAACACGTCGTCAACCCCGAGGCCAGCTACAAACAGCTCTTCGACAAACACGTCGTCAACCCCGAGGCCAGCTACAAACAGCTCTTCGACAAACACATCGTCAACCCCGAGGCCAGCTACAAACAGCTCTTCGACAAACATGTCGTCAACCCCGAGCCCAGCTACAAACACCTCTTCGACAAACACGTCGTCAACCCCGAGGCCAGCTACAAACACCTCTTCGACAAACACGTCGTCAACCCCGAGGCCAGCTACAAACAGCTCTTCGACAAACATGTCGTCAACCCCGAGCCCAGCTACAAACACCTCTTCGACAAACACGTCGTCAACCCCGAGGCCAGCTACAAACAGCTCTTCGACAAACACGTCGTCAACCCCGAGCCCAGCTACAAACACCTCTTCGACAAACACATCCTCAACCCCGAGGCCAGCTACAAACAGCTCTTCGACAAACACATCCTCAACCCCGAGGCCAGCTACAAACACCTCTTCGACAAACACGTCGTCAACCCCGAGGCCAGCTACAAACACCTCTTCGACAAACACATCGTCAACCCCGAGGCCAGCTACAAACACCTCTTCGACAAACACGTCGTCAACCCCGAGCCCAGCTACAAACACCTCTTCGACAAACACATCCTCAACCCCGAGGCCAGCTACAAACAGCTCTTCGACAAACACATCCTCAACCCCGAGGCCAGCTACAAACACCTCTTCGACAAACACGTCGTCAACCCCGAGGCCAGCTACAAACACCTCTTCGACAAACACGTCGTCAACCCCGAGGCCAGCTACAAACACCTCTTCGACAAACACGTCGTCAACCCCGAGGCCAGCTACAAACACCTCTTCGACAAACACGTCGTCAACCCCGAGGCCAGCTACAAACAGCTCTTCGACAAACACGTCGTCAACCCCGAGGCCAGCTACAAACACCTCTTCGACAAACACGTCGTCAACCCCGAGGCCAGCTACAAACACCTCTTCGACAAACACGTCGTCAACCCCGAGGCCAGCTACAAACAGCTCTTCGACAAACACGTCGTCAACCCCGAGGCCAGCTACAAACAGCTCTTCGACAAACACGTCGTCAACCCCGAGGCCAGCTACAAACAGCTCTTCGACAAACATGTCGTCAACCCCGAGCCCAGCTACAAACACCTCTTCGACAAACACGTCGTCAACCCCGAGGCCAGCTACAAACACCTCTTCGACAAACACGTCGTCAACCCCGAGGCCAGCTACAAACAGCTCTTCGACAAACATGTCGTCAACCCCGAGCCCAGCTACAAACACCTCTTCGACAAACACGTCGTCAACCCCGAGGCCAGCTACAAACAGCTCTTCGACAAACACGTCGTCAACCCCGAGCCCAGCTACAAACACCTCTTCGACAAACACATCCTCAACCCCGAGGCCAGCTACAAACAGCTCTTCGACAAACACATCCTCAACCCCGAGGCCAGCTACAAACACCTCTTCGACAAACACGTCGTCAACCCCGAGGCCAGCTACAAACAGCTCTTCGACAAACATGTCGTCAACCCCGAGCCCAGCTACAAACACCTCTTCGACAAACACGTCGTCAACCCCGAGGCCAGCTACAAACAGCTCTTCGACAAACACGTCGTCAACCCCGAGCCCAGCTACAAACACCTCTTCGACAAACACATCCTCAACCCCGAGGCCAGCTACAAACAGCTCTTCGACAAACACATCCTCAACCCCGAGGCCAGCTACAAACACCTCTTCGACAAACACGTCGTCAACCCCGAGCCCAGCTACAAACAGCTCTTCGACAAACACATCCTCAACCCTGAGGCCAGCTACAAACAGCTCTTCGACAAACACGTCGTCAACCCCGAGCCCAGCTACAAACACCTCTTCAGCAAGCATACCGTCAGTTCTTCAAAATGCAACTGCAATTTTCAACTTGATTTTCAGCATCAGTGAAACCTTTGATCCAGCACTGGCCAATACCAGCTCTCCACAGTTTGTAGCAAAAGCTATAATTATCCGTAATCAGGTATGTTTTATTGATAATCCTACCAGTTACAATTTATTTGAATCTTCTGAACAAGAGGATTTTTGTGACATGCCTAAAACTGTTTGTGGTTTTTTTTTTTTTCATTTTGCCATTTTTTTCATTTTTTCATTTTCGTCATTTTGCCACTTAAGCAATTCTATTACCATACAAGACAACATGAAGAATTCTTTCTGTTAAGAAGTAATATAGAACATGTCTAAATTTTCCACTCATCTGATTTTTCAGTTCATTTTCAAGTTATGTGAATATTGCGAAATCAGATTCAATGCACATGTCATGGGGCACAATTATATATGAATTTGAACATTTTTATTGTCTCAATGTATTCATTATTTATTACCTTTAACTATATCCAGTACTAAATGTGACAGACCAGTTTATCAGTGTGGTTGACACTGCTGTTGATACTCACTTCATTCATTTCTAATTTCTTTTAGGTTGAACCATTGTACAAGAAAGCCTTTAAAAACTTCATCCAAATGAAAATTCTAAAATTCAGGTAAGAAGGAAGATACGCTCTGAATATTTATTTCTTTGCTGATTAATGATTAAATTTTAATCTTTATCTCTACATTTGTGTCCTTTCAGGAGTGGTTCTACTGTGACAGAAAGCAACCTTTATACGGATTCTAAAGGCCCGACTGTTAATGTGACCCAAGTGAAAAACGTCCTTCTCAATGGACTTAACAACTTGCCCTTTAGTGTTGATCCAAACTCCATCAATGTCACCCGGACTGTCGGTCAGTATACACTTGCACAGACTTTACTGCATTACTTATTAATTAGTGCTTATTAATTAGAAATAATGATTTCACTAAAATTATTATATTTTGCAGGTAATTCCATGCCACCAGTGATTGCCAGCTCACTTTCCATGATGTGGATGTTTCTTCTATCACTTCTACTTTCAGGGGCCTTGCACTTCTAACTCTAGACCTGATCAGAAAACATACATAATGACCACAATGATATATATATATTTATATATATAATTCATATAATAATTCATTGGATAAAGGGAATATGGGGGAAATTATTATTTCTTATAAACAAGGGTATCTTTACATAAATAGTAATATTTTGAATTGTTCAAACTGGAGACTTGATGAGGGTTCTGATTTGCCTGAAAATGTCTCCACATTCTAACAGTCCTACAAGGATTTACTTTTACTTATGTTTAATTCCATTGAAAACATTTTAACGCCGTTGTGAAGTTAACAGTATAAATGAATGTTGTACTATACAATTTCTATATATGAACTATATAATTTCATAGCACTTACCTGTATATGCAAACCTACATATAACTTCTCTATATGAAGTGTACAATGATTATAAACATCATATGAAAGAAAGCTTTGCACAATTCTTTATACGTCATGCATATAAGTGCATATACAGGGCTTGTTTTCATATTATTCTACTCCTTAATAAACTACACTGTGTTTTTACCTTGTCTTCTGTGTTTTTTATTCATATTTTATGCAAATTAATTCCCACAATATAATGATACACTATATGGCCAAATGTATGTGGACACATGACAATCACACCCGTATGTGTTTTTTCCTGAAACTGTTGCCACAAAATTGGAAGCACAAAATTGTATGGTATTGTATGCTGCAGAACAGGCCAGTAAATGGCTGTGTGGGTGCAGGGTTTCTTACCAATCAAGAAAGAGCCACACCCGATTCCACCTGTTTAATCGATTTTTCTTAGCTTTTAATACACTTTTATTTTTGGCTCCTGCTTGGCTGGAATTAAAACCTGCACCCACATCAGCCCTTTCTGGATAAGATTGGACAACCCTATTGTATAATTTCCTTTCAGTGGAATGAAGGGACCCAAAACTGTTAGAGAGAGAGGGAGAGAGAGAGAAAGAGAGAGAGAGAGAGAGAGAGAGAGAGAGAGAGAGAGAGAGAGAGAGAGAGAGAGAGAGAGAGAGAGAGAGTCTGGTGCTCAGTCACACAAGACTAAAGTTATTGACATATTACATGAATAATGACTATGTAGGTGTTTATTCTCCTCTTTTATCCTCCCGGGATAAAAGCCATGGTCAGGTTGAAAGGGGAGAGATTGCAGCTGAGGCAGTAAGAGTGGGGGAAGAAGGTGTGATCATTCTTAAATCTGATGTTCAGAACTTACATTTTTACTGGATAATGTGATTTTGTACTGGTTGTAAACTCTAACCAGTACTTGTAATTATATTACACTTAAAGTCTAACATTTGTTTAATCAGATTAATTAGTACTTACAATTGATGATTTTCATTACAATAAGTGATTCAAAACTATTATTTATTACCTGAAAAGTGCATTTTAAAAGATTGTTACAGCCAGGTTACAATTGCAGTTGTTTATTGTGTTATCAGTAAAGTTAATTTTATAAAACTTATATTTTGGTAAATAAAAATGTTTTCAATGATTTTGCAATTGTTGTTAAATTAAATGTAATCTTAGCTATTTTGCACGCTCGCTAACTAGCTAGCTTGGTTAGATCTGAAAGCTGCCTTTTTGTTTTAAAGCGCTCTCCATCTACACTACGCCTTTTCAAATATTTTCCAAAAATTGCTTGTCCACACTGAAACATCTGAAAACGCTTACATCCCTATACTGTGCATGCGTGAAAACGTAAGAAGCTTCAGCCGGCGTAATTTCCATCAGGCGCTTATTTACTTCCCATCTCTTTGAACTGATGTCGAGGAAAAGCACGTTTTTTAAATGTACAGACGAAGAGGTAGAGTTGTTGCCACGGGTAACCCAAGACTATAAAGTTGAGTTGAATGGGTCACATGACTGCATGACATGACTAAAAATACATCATTGTTTTTGAATATCTCCATCTTCTCAGTCCACACTATAATGCGGAAACTGTGTTTGGAAAGCGCAGTTTTTGCTGGACAAAAACGCCATCTTGGTGTGGACAGAAGGCCAAAACATCGAGAAAAAGATGCATTTTCAAGTTTATCCGGATTAATGTGGACGTAGCCTTAAATAAACCATACTTACAAGCTCAAATAAACACAAGACTTACAGTAGACACAACCAGATAATGAACATGAGATTATTACTCACATTACTGTGATGAAGTATTACAGTTTGTTAAGCATAAGTGGTATTAAATATTTTTTCTTTTGTATGTTCAATTAACACTAAAACCAGAGACAAACAGTTACATAAAACAGAAAAAAAATTAGGAAACAAGCAGTTAAAAAGGTCAATGTATTGCTTACATCAGCGGTTCTTAACCTATGACCCCTGGGGGGTTGCAAAGCGGTAGCAGTGAGGGTTGCAGGAAAACTTTTATTTTAAACTATTGTACACAGAGGTTCACAGAGTTTCCGCTGAGAAATATCACTATAGCACATTATAGCAGCTGATGAGCGCTACCTGGTTTTGCCAGAATTCAGCCCACAGACTTTTTATCTCATTAGACCAGCGAGTCATTTTCCTCATGCTTTCCTTTTAAAGTGCCTGTTTTGTGACATGCCTAAAACTGTTTGGTTTTTTTTTTTTCATTTTCGTCATTTTGCCACTTAAGCAATTCTATTACCATACAAGACAACCTGAAGAATTCTTTCAGTTAAGAAGTAATATAGAACATGTCTAAATTTTGCACTCATCTGATTTTTCAGTTCAGTTTCAAGTTAAATGAATATTCCAAACTCAGATTCAATGCACATGTCATGGGGCACAATTATATATGTATTCAAACATTTAGAAGTCTGTATTCATTCAATGTATTCATTATTTATTACCTTTAACTATATCCAGTACTAAATGTGACAGACCAGTTTATCAGTGTGGTTGACACTGCTGTTGATACTCACCTCATTCATTTCTAATTTCTTTTAGGTTGAACCATTGTACAAGAAAGCCTTTAAAAACTTCATCCAAATGATAATTCTAAAATTCAGGTAAGAAGGAAGATACGCTCTGAATATTTATTTCTTGTTTATTTTTTTGTTGATTAATGATTTAACTTTAACCTGTACATTTGCGTCCTATGTTTGTGTCCTTTCAGGAGTGGTTCTACTGTGACAGAAACCAACATTTATATGGATTCTAGCGGCCCGACTGTTAATGCGACCCAAGTGAAAGACGTCCTTCTCAATGGACTTAACGACTTGACCTTTAGTGTTGATAAAAACTCCATCAGTGTCACCCAGACTCTTGGTCAGTATACGCTTGCACAGACTTTACTGTGTTATTTATTAATTAATGCTTATTAATTACAAATAAGACAAAATTATAAGGTTTAAATATATATTCATGTGCATTTAATTTTATGTATAATGTTTGTATTTTGCAGGTAATTCCATGCCACCAGTGATTGCCAGCTCACTTTCCATGATATGGATGTCTCTTCTATCACTTCTACTTTCAGGGGCCTTGCACTTCTAACTCTAGACCTGATCAGAAAACATACACAATGACCCTTTAGAATATCATGGAGAAGGTAGTTTTTTTCTGTTATTTAGTTCAAAATGTGGAACTTTCAAATATTCTCGATTCATTACACATAAAGTGAAATATTGCAAGCCTTTTTTTGTTTAAAAAAAAAAAAAAAAAAAACATTAAAACCACCTGCCTAATATTGTAGGTCTACCTTGTGCCACCAAAAAAGCATGGTACGTTTTGTTTTTCTTTTTTGGGTCCATGAATGCCAGGACCCAAGGTTTCCCAGCAAATCATTGCCCAGAGCATCACACTGCTTCCACCGGCTTGCCTTCTTCCCATAGTGCATCCTGGTGCCATCCCCAGGTGAACGATGGCCACACACCCAGCCATCCACATGATGAGAAAGAAAACATGATTCATCAGACCAGGCCACCTTCTTCCATTGCTCCATGGTCCAGCTCTGATGGTCATGTGCCCAGTGTAAGAGCTTTTCGGCAGTGGACAGTGCTCAACAGGGGCACTCTGACCGGTCTGCAGCTATGTTCTGACTCCTTTCTATTATAGTCAGCATTAACTTTTTCAGCTACAGTAGCTCTTCTGTGAAATCGGACCAGACATACAACAGTCTGGTAAAAGGTTGTGAAATTTGGCAGACTGACTGGGAAGGGTCTAAGGAACATTCTGACCAAATTTGCGCCATGTGCTGCCAATGCTCTAGCGCCACCAATGGGTCAAATTTGGGCCTAATTTGGAAGCATGTTTATGGACATAACTTTTAAACCAAGTGTCAAAAATTTAAAAGCCTGAGTTCAAGGCATCCTATGATGTCAGTTTCCACCTAATTAGATTTTCCGCCATCTTGGATTTTGTTTCGCTAGTCCCCCTACAAATCTTGTCCAATCAACACCAAATTTGGCACACATCATCTTCAGACCAATGTTGACAAAATATATCAAAAGAATGCTGATATTCCAGTTGTGCCAACAAATCTGACCTCACAAATATTTTCAAAAGAATTTTAGAATACTCCGAAACCGATTTTCAGGTCAGAGCAGTAGCAAATCACAACCACACATCAAAGTATCAACAGACAACACCACAGGTCACAGCAGTAGCGTCAATCAAACAGCATGCAATAGAAAGGAAGCGTGTTAACTCTGACTAAAATATTAATTTTGATCAAATTTGTTGTTTGATGCTATATTTAACTATATTTAGAAACAAAGGTAATTGTGTTTTTATGAGAGTAGTAACTGTAATGGGGTTATAACATGTAATTGTATATAAATGTCATAAATTTACAGAATAAAGTAACGTTACTGTGTTCAAATGACTGAATGTGTGTGTTACTGCAGAACATTCAACCTCTTACCAGTTAACACTTAGTTTGTGCTTTTGTTTTTCTTTTTTGGCATTTTTAATATAGTGATTTAACTTCTGCTTTAAAGCTTGTGGACAATCAGTTGTTTTTTTTTGTTTTCAAAATATAATGTTAATATTTTGTTTTAATCCTTTGCACAGTATATAGCATAACCCACACAGATACATTTAATACCTTTTTCATAGCCTTTAATTTGCACAGTGTTTGAAGGACAACATTGGGCAGAATGTGAAATAACATGTTTTGTCGAAAAAATACAGAAAATAAAAATTGGCCTTTTAACCCAATTAAATGATTAATCGAATAAATAATTGACAGATTGATCGATTATCAAAGTAATCGTTAGTTGCAGCCCCAGTATTTTCATATACTTGCTACCACACTTATCTTTTACTTTATCTCTTACAGGCTTTCAAACTTTGTTTAGAGAAAAGTTACACAAGGGTGGGGTATCAGTGTACAGCGTGAACAACAGAACAGAAGATCCTCTGAAAGGATTAATATTATGTAAGGAAACGTCATTTGTTAGCATACATTAGCAACCAAGCTTTGATTGGCTCCCAAGCCCTTTTCACATCATGGGTTATGGTACATGCATTGTTACTCCCTTTAGTTAAATATCAAATTTATCTGCTCTATATTTTACACTTTGACACTGCGACTGGGC
Organism: Cranoglanis bouderius; assembly: GCA_023630585.1. Classification (NCBI taxonomy): domain Eukaryota; kingdom Metazoa; phylum Chordata; class Actinopteri; order Siluriformes; family Cranoglanididae; genus Cranoglanis; species Cranoglanis bouderius. Next base: position 1,076,615 of record CM042569.1, read on the forward strand.
TGAGAACACTCCACATCTGCTACCTGTGGGGACAGGTGAGTCATTACTTTATTTTGTCTTTAGTCACATTATGTAGATTCAACAGACTGAAAGATGATATAAAAGTGTATCAGTCTCTTATAGACAATTTATCTATAAAGATGTAATGTTCACTGAAGTATTCACTCAATGTATATATAATGTAATATTTTGATCATATCATAGACAACTGTTTAAAATATACATAGGTGTTGTTAGCTATTGTTATTATAATTATAGTTGGTTAGTTGTTTATAATTGTATAAATGTATGCAAGTTATTCAAGGGGTTTAACAAAAATATTGCATTAACCATTTAGGAATTACAGCCATTTTTGCAGAGTCCCTCCAATTTCACAGGCTCAAAAGTAATTGAACAAACTAACAATCATAAACATTAGCATTATTTTTAATACTTGGATGCAAATCCTTTGCAGTCAATGACTGCAAACAAGTTGCTGCTTGTTTGTGGGTCTTTCTGCCTTCAGTTTTGTCTTCAGTATATGAAAAGCATTCTCAATGGGGTTGAGGTCATCAGACATTTAAGAACATTTAATTTCTTTGCCTTACGAAGCTCTTGGGTTGCTTTTGTTGTATGTTTTGTGTCATTTTCCATTTGTACTGTGAAGCACTGTCCTATCAGTTTTGCAGCATTTGACTGAATCTGAGCAGAAAGTATAGCTCTATACACTTCAGAATTCATCCTGCTACTTCTATCAGCACTCAGCAGTCACATCATCAATAAACACCAGAGACCCAGTTCCATTGGCAGCCATACATGTCCATGCCTTAACACTTCCTCCACATGTTTGACAGATGATCTGGTATGCTTTGAATTACGAGTCCTTCCTTTCCTTCTCCATACTCTTCTTTTCCCACCATTCTGGTACAAATTAATCTTGCATCAGAACTGGTCAGGCTTTTTTTTTAGCAAGTCTAATCTGGCCTTTCTGTTCTTGAGTGTTACCAGTGGTTTGCATCTTTAAGTAAACCCACTGTATTTTCATTCTTGAAGGCCTCTCTTGATTGTAGTCTTCGACAATGATACACCTACCTCCTCCAGTGTTCTTGACTTGGCTAGATGTTGTGAAGGGGTTTTTCTTCAACAAGGAAAGAATTCTCGATCATCCACTTTAGTTTTCTTTCGTGATCTTCCAGGCATTTCGGTGTTGCTGAGCTCACTACTGCATTCCTTCTTTTTAAGAATGTACCAAAATTTTGATTTGGCCACTCTTAAGTTTCTGCTGTCTCTCTGAAAGGTCTGTTTTGTTTTTTCAGAATAATGATGACCTCCTTCACTTGCATCAACACCTCTTTGGACCGCATATTGAGAGTTCCCATGAACACTGAGGAACGAGGAATAACAAGGAAACAGGGCTCATCTGGCCATGAAACTGCTCATCAGTCAATTGGCCAATTATTTTTGATCCTGTAAAAATGGAGAGGTTCTGTAAACAAATGGCTGTAATTCCTAAATGGTTAATGCAACATTTTTGTTAAACCCCTTGAATTAAAGCTGAAAGTTTATACTTCAATCACATCTTGATTGCCTCATTTCAAATCCATTGTGATGGTGTACACAGGCAAAATTCAGAAAATTGTGTCACTGTCCAGATACTTATGGCCCTGAATAGGTAAAAAAATAACTATTGATAATTCAATATCTAGTTATCAATCTATCTATCTAATCCAATATGTAACTTCAGTGATCATAAGTGATTAGATTGAAGTGGTTTCTGGTTTCACCTCCTACACAGAAGACACAGGTTAGTCACAGCTGATGGAAGACTTCTATTTTTGAAATAAAAGGTTTGTATAAATACATACTCCTTTGTTTTATTTTAGGTTATAAACAACACAATGGACTGGAGGCTGGTACTAGCTATTTTGTGTCTGAGTGGTAAGTCTCATTTTGCTTTTTTTCCCCTGACAATCTGAATTCTGTCTCAGTTTCTGCAGTCACTTACATTATCCAGCTCAAATATAATGCACTTAGTCAATAAATATACTGCCTCCTCTCTTGAGATACTGTATTATATTTGAAGATACAGGAGTGGACATACATCATATCTTACAGCAAATTCTCTAGACAATTGTCAAACGTATTGTGGGCAAACCACAAAACATGATGTCATTAAGCATCAAACAACCTGCACTGTTGTGTTTACAACACAATAACACTTGGCAGCAGATGTAAGGCAATCCACAGACTTGTCAAACTTGTGACCAACGCTTAAAATGAGCCGTGTATCCCATAGGGGCTTGGTCAGTTTATCCTATGTTTTGTTTAACAAAAATATTGTCATTATTTTATTCAAGAACACTCAAAACACTGATAAAATAGCTTACAGTGCTTTATGGTTTCCTCCCCCAGTCCAAATATAAGCACTGTAGGCTGACTGGCACCCCATCCAGGGTGTCCCCTGCCTTGTGCCCAAGTCCCATGGGATAGGCTTCAGGCTCCCCCCAACCCTGCGTAGGATAAGAAAAGATAGGTACAGAAAATGGATGGATGGATAGCCAGGGACTTCACTTTATTCATTTTAGAAATGTTTCAGATTGATAATGAGTCTTACTTGCAGCAGTAGTAGTCTCAATCGTGTGCCTACTATGTTAATTATTTTCTGGTTGCCAATAATCAATAATGCACAGAATATTTCACGAACTAGATTCGGCTCCAGTACACAGGTTTCTACATTTTGTTTTGGTTAATTCCTTGTGTCAACTTCAACTTCTGGAAAACTCTGGAGGGCTCTCATAATCCTGCCAACATTCAGCACCACCGAGAAGCAACCAAACAAACTGTTGCTTTCGCTTCCTGTTTTTAATATGCTTTTTCTACACTTGCAGTCAGTAGTTATCTTTTGTCTTACAGCTGCAAGTAATCAGACTTCAAGGAATCAGACAACAGTAAATACTTCTTTAGCAAACACAACTTCAACCCTGAGCACATCTACAAACACTTCTTCACCAAACACGTCTCTAGTAGCTGCAGTATTCAACTTGGGGTTTAGCATCAAGGAAAGCTTTGATTCAGCACTGGTCAATACCAGCTCTGCTCAGTTTACAGCAAAACCTACAGGTACCCGTAATCAGGTATGTTTTATTGATAATTCTACCAGTTACTATTTAAACAAGAGGATTTTTGCCACCTGAACAGTTATATTGCCATATAAGACAACTCAGAGATTTCTGTAAAAACATGTCTGACTTTTGCCCTCTTGTCTGATCTTACAATTTCAGTGAGTTATATGAACACAGCGAAGTTAATTACAACTGGCACAACATGTGGCACAATTGAATCTGAACCTTTATAAGTCTCCATGTATTAGTTATTTTTTAACTCTGTCTAATCCTGATAGTGACAAAACAAACAGCCAGTGCATTTGAGGTCAGTGTTTACTAACAAATAAATTGATAAATAAATTGTTTTTTCAGCTTGAACCAATTTATAGAAAAATCTTCAGAAACATCCTTCGGATGTTAATTAATTTTTTCAGGTGAGAAATAATATATGAAAACATTGCTCTGAATTTTTTTTTTTGATGATGATGATGATGATGATTCAGAATTTCAACTTGTATATATCTATGGATGTTTGTTTGTTTTTGTTTTTTGTTTTTTTTAGGAATGGTTGGACCGTGACAGATTCCAGCCTTGAATTTAGTGACAATGGCACCATACCACATAATGCCATAGAAAACGACGCCCTTATTAATGTGACTACCACCAACTCAAGCTTGAACATTATTCCAAATTCTATAAATGTCACCCAGGTTCCTGGTGAGTATACACATTCAAGGATACTGCATTTTATTAACATTTTGGACATGTATGTATTCTAATTCCTATGTAACCTCTCAACTAATACTGACAAACACCTCTTCACCAAACACGCCTCTAGTAGCTGCAGTATTCAACTTGATCTTTAGCATCAATGAAACCTTTGATCCAGCACTGGCCGATATCAGCTCTCCACAGTTTACAGCAAAAGCTACAAGTATCCGTAAACGGGTATGTTTTATTGATAACGCTACCGGTTACAATTTAATTGATTCTGCTAAACAAGAGGATTTTTGCCAACTAAACAGTTATATTGCCATATAAGACAACTCAGAGATCTCTTAACTTTTCTCAATGTGGCTTTCTGTACAAACAGTATATGTTCTAGACTTTTTCCCTCTTGTCTGGTTTAACAATTTCACTAAGTTATATGAATACTGTGAAGTTAATTACAACTGGCACGCCATGTGGCACAATTACATACTGTGGATATAAAACGTCTACACACCCCTGTTAAAATGGCAGTTTTTTTGTGATGTAAAAAAAAATGAAACCAAAATAAATCATGTCAGAACCTTTTCGATTTTATTGTAAACTTTTAATCTATTAATTAAAGTGAAAAGCAATAAGAATCGTTTTGGTGGGGGGGGGGGGGGAGTACAGCATTCAAGCTTTTTCGGTAAGAGTCAATCAAAAATTGACCCCCCCCCCAAAAAATACAATTCTGGCTATGCCACTGGGACGTCCTGTTCTTAGTAGTGTTACTGTTGTGCCATATTTTTGACACTTGATCATTATTGTCATTCCATGGTATATCCAATGCCTTGGAAAATTTTTTTGTAACCCTCTCCTGATTGATATTTTTCAACAATGAGATCCCGTACCTGCTTTGTAAGCTCTTTGCAGCCCATGGTTTTTCCAGTTGGATGTTGCCAAGAAGATATCAAGAAAATCCTATAGGAACAGCTGTACTTTATTTGGGGTTAATCAGTCACTTTAATTGATGGCAGGTGTATACTAATTAGTATTTAACATGAGTTTGAATGTGATTGGTTGATTCTGAACACTGCCATCCCAATTATGGGTGTGCACATTTATGCAAGCTGGGTACTGGAAGTGTTTCATTCTTCTTTTTTTTTATTTCCAAAAATGTTTCTGTGTGTTTGTCACTTGATATTTATATTTTGCAATTTCACAATAAAGGTGAAAAAGGTTCTGACATGATTTAACTTAGTTTCATTTTTTTTACACCAGAAAAACCTGCAATTTTAACAGGGGTGTGTAGACATTTTTATATCCACTGTATATATTAATCTAAACATTTATAAGTCTTATATAAAATAAATAAATATAAAAAATAACTGCATTAGTGTCTGATACAAAAAGTGACAAACCAAACAGCAAATGCATTTGAGGTCAGTGTTTAAGAACAACATAATTGATTAATAAATTATTTTTTCAGTTTGAACCAATTTACAAACAAATCTCCAGAAACTTCCTCCGGATGGTAATTCATGGTTTCAGGTCAGAAATAATATATAAATAGATTGCTCTGAAAAATTGTTTGATTCAGATGATTCAGAATTTCAACGTGTATTTAACTATTGTTGTTTGTAGGAGTGGTTCGACTGTGACAAATTCCAGCCTTGAATTTAGTGCCAATGGCACCATCCCAAATGACTCCACAGTAAAAGGTGCCCTTGTTAACGCGACTACCACCAACTCAAGCTTGAACATTATTCCAAATTCTATAAATGTCACCCAGATTCCAGGTCAGTATACACTTTTAAAAGATACTGCATTTCAATAACTGATTGGTGCATGTGGATATTCTAATTCCAATTTAACCTCTCATTCAGCAGTAACAAACACATCTTCAACCCCGAGCACAGCTACAAACACCTCTTCAACAAACACCTCTTCAACAAACACGTCATTGATCCTTAGCACAACTGCAAACACCTTTTCAACAAACAGGAATTCAACCCTGAGCACAGCTACAAACACCCCTTCAACAAAGACCTCAACAAACACCACTTCAACCCCGAGCACAGCTACAAACACCTCTTCAACAAACATGTATTCAATCCTTAACACAACTGCAAACACCTTTTCAACAAACAGGAATTCAACCCTGAGCACATCTAGAAACACCTCTTCAACAAATACGTCTTCAATCCTTAGCACAACTGCAAACACCTTTTCAACAAACAGGAATTCAACCCTGAGCACATCTAGAAACATCTCTTCAACAAACACCACTTCAATAAACACAAATTCAACCCTGAGCACAGCTACAAACACCTCTTCAACAAATCTGTCTTCAACCCTGAGCACATCTAGAAACACATCTTCAACAAACACATCTTCAACCCTGAGCACATCTAGAAACACCTCTTCAACAAACACATCTTCAACCCCAAGCACAGTTACAAATACCTCATCAACAAACCCGTCTTCAACCGTGAGCACAGCTACAAACACCTCTTCAAACATGTCTTCAATCCTGAGCATATCTGCAAACACCACTTCAACAAACACCACTTCAACAAACACAACTTTAACCCTGAGCATATCTAGAAACACCTCTTCAACAAATATATCTTCAACCCTGAGCACAGCTACAAACACCTCTTCAACAATCACAACTTCAACCCTGAGCACAGCTACAAACACCCCATCAACAAACATATCTTCAACAAAGACCTCAACAAACACCACTTCAACCCTGAACACATCTAGAAACACCTCTTCAACAAATATGTCTTCAACCCCGAACACATCTAGAAACACCTCTTCAACAAACACCTCAACAAACACCACTTCAACCCCAAGCACATCTAGAAACACCTCTTCAACAAACACCACTTCAATAAACCCAAATTCAACCCTGAGCACAGCTACAAACACCTCTTCAACAAACACGTCTTCAACCCCGAGCACAGCTACAAACACCTCTTCAAACACATCTTCAATCCTGAGCACAACTGCAAACACCTTTTCAACAAACAGGAATTCAACCCTGAGCACATCTAGAAACACCTCTTCAACAAACACCACTTCAATAAACACAAATTCAACCCTGAGCACAGCTACAAACACCTCTTCAACAAATATGTCTTCAACCCCAAGCACATCTAGAAACACCTCTTCAACAAACACCACTTCAACCCCGAGCACATCTAGAAACACCTCTTCAACAAACACCACTTCAACTCCGAGCACAGCTAGAAACACCTCTTCACCAAATATGTCTTCAACCCCAAGCACATCTAGAAACACCTCTTCAACAAACACCACTTCAACCCTGAGCACAGCTACAAACACCTCTTCAACAAATATGTCTTCAACCCTGAGCACATCTAGAAACACCTCTTCAACAAATATGTCTTCAACCCCGAGCACATCTAGAAACACCTCTTCAACAAATATGTCTTCAACCCCAAGCACACCTAGAAACACCTCTTCAACAATCACAACTTCAACCCTGAGCACAGCTACAAACACCCCATCAACAAACATATCTTCAACAAAGACCTCAACAAACACCACTTCAACCCTGAACACATCTAGAAACACCTCTTCAACAAATATGTCTTCAACCCCAAACACATCTAGAAACACCTCTTCAACAAACACCTCAACAAACACCACTTCAACCCTGAACACATCTAGAAACACCTCTTCAACAAACACCACTTCAATAAACCCAAATTCAATCCTGAGCACATCTAGAAACACCTCTTCAACAAACACGTCTTCAACCCCGGGCACAGCTACAAACACCTCTTCAAACACATCTTCAATCCTGGGCACAAGTGCAAACACCTGTTCAACAAACAGGAATTCAACCCTGAGCACATCTAGAAACACCTCTTCAACAAACACCACTTCAATAAACACTAATTCAACCCTGAGCACAGCTACAAACACCTCTTCAACAAATATGTCTTCAACCCCAAGCACATCTAGAAACACCTCTTCAACAAACACCACTTCAACCCCGAGCACATCTAGAAACACCTCTTCAACAAACACCACTTCAACTCCGAGCACAGCTAGAAACACCTCTTCACCAAATATGTCTTCAACCCCAAGCACATCTAGAAACACCTCTTCAACAAACACCACTTCAACCCTGAGCACAGCTACAAACACCTCTTCAACAAATATGTCTTCAACCCTGAGCACATCTAGAAACACCTCTTCAACAAATATGTCTTCAACCCCGAGCACATCTAGAAACACCTCTTCAACAAATATGTCTTCAACCCCAAGCACACCTAGAAACACCTCTTCAACAAACACCACTTCAACCCTGAGCACAGCTACAAACACCTCTTCAACAAACAAGTCTTCAATCCTTAGCACAACTGCAAACACCTTTTCAACAAACAGGAATTCAACCCTGAGCACATCTAGAAACACCTCTTCAACAAACACCACATCAACAAACACAAATTCAACCCTGAGCACAGCTACAAACACCTCTTCAACAAATATGTCTTTAACCCAAAGCACATCTAGAAACACCTCTTCAACAAACACCACTTCAACCCCGAGCACATCTAGAAACACCTCTTCAACAAACACATCTTCAATCCTGAGCACAGCTACAAACACCTCTTCAACAAACACCACTTCAACAAACACAAATTCAACCCTGAGCACAGCTACAAACACCTCTTCAACAAAGACCGCAACAAACACGTCTTCAACCCCAAGCACAGCTACAAACACCTCTTCAACAAACACGTCTTCAGCCCCGAGCACAGTTACAAACACCTCTTCAACAAACACCACTTCAACCCCGAGCGCATCAAGAAACACCTCAACAAACACGTCTTCAACCCTGAGCACATCTAGAAACACCTCTTCAACAAACACGTCTTCAACCCCAAGCACAGTTACAAACACATCATCAACAAATACGTCTTCAATCCTTAGCACAACTGCAAACACCTTTTCAACAAACAGGAATTCAACCCTGAGCACATCTAGAAACACCTCTTCAACAAACACCTCTTCAACAAACACCACTTCAACAAACACAAATTCAACCCTGAGCACAGCTACAAACACCTCTTCAACAAATATGTCTTCAACCCCGAGCACATCTAGAAACGCCTCTTCAACAAATATGTCTTCAACCCCAAGCACATTTAGAAACACCTCTTCAACAAACACCACTTCAACAAACACCTCTTCAACAAACACCACTTCAACCCTGAGCACAGCTACAAACACCCCTTCAACAAAGACCTCAACAAACACGTCTTCAATCCTTAGCACAACTGCAAACACCTCTTCAACAAACATGTCTTCAACCCCAAGCACATCTAGAAACACCTCTTCAACAAACACGTCTTCAATCCTTAGCACAACTGCAAACACCTTTTCAACAAACAGGAATTCAACCCTGAGCACATCTAGAAACACCTCTTCAACAAACACCACTTCAACAAACACAAATTCAACCCTGAGCACAGCTACAAACACCTCTTCAACAAATATGTATTCAATCCCGAGCACATCTAGAAACACCTCTTCAACAAATATGTCTTCAACCCCAAGCACATCTAGAAACACCTCTTCAACAAACACCACTTCAACCCTGAGCACAGCTACAAACATCCCTTCAACAAACACCTCAACAAACACCTCTTCAACCCTGAGCACAGCTACAAACACCTCTTCAACAAATATGTCTTCAACCCCAAGCACATCTAGAAACACATCTTCAACAAACATGTCTTCAATCCTGAGCACATCTAGAAACACCTCTTCAACAAACACGTCTTCAATCCTTAGCACAACTGCAAACACCTTTTCAACAAACAGGAATTCAACCCTGAGCACATCTAGAAACACCTCTTCAACAAAGACCTCAACAAACACCACTTCAACAAACACAAATTCAACCCTGAGCACAGCTACAAACACCTCTTCAACAAATATGTCTTCAACCCCAAGCACATCTAGAAACACCTCTTCAACAAACACCACTTCAACCCCCCGCACATCTAGAAACACCTCTTCAACAAACACCACTTCAACCCCGAGCACATCTAGAAACACCTCAACAAACACGTCTTCAACCCTGAGCACATCTAGAAACACCTCTTCAACAAACACCACTTCAACAAACACAAATTCAACCCTGAGCACAGCTACAAACACCTCTTCAACAAATATGTCTTCAACCCCAAGCACATCTAGAAACACCTCTTCAACAAACACCACTTCAACCCCGAGCACATCTAGAAACACCTCTTCAACAAACACGTCTTCAATCCTGAGCACATCTAGAAACACCTCTTCAACAAACACGTCTTCAACCCTGAGCACATCTAGAAACACCTCTTCAACAAACACGTCTTCAACCCCAAGAACAGCTACAAACACCTCTTCAACAAACACGTCTTCAATCCTTAGCACAACTGCAAACACCTTTTCAACAAACAGGAATTCAACCCTGAGCACATCTAGAAACACCTCTTCAACAAACATGTCTTCAATCCTTAGCACAACTGCAAACACCTTTTCAACAAACAGGAATTCAACCCTGAGCACATCTAGAAACACCTCTTCAACAAACACCACTTCAACAAACACAAATTCAACCCTGAGCACAGCTACACACACCTCTTCAACAAATATGTCTTCAACCCCAAGCCCATCTAGAAACACCTCTTCAACAAACATCACTTCAACCCCGAGCACATCTAGAAACACCTCTTCAAGAAACACATCTTCAATCCTGAGCACAGCTACAAACACCTCTTCAACAAACACGTCTTCAACCCCAAGCAGAGCTACAAACACCTCTTCAACAAACACCACTTCAACAAACACAAATTCAACCCTGAGCACAGCTACAAACACCTCTTCAACAAATCTGTCTTCAACCCCGAGCACATCTAGAAATACCTCTTCAACAAACACATCTTCAACCCCGAGCCCAGCTACAAACACCTCTTCAACAAACACACCTTCAACAAACATGTCTTCAATCCCAAGCACATCTACAAACACCTCTTCAACAACCACTTCTTCAACAAACACCTCTTCAACCCTGAGCACAGCTACAAACACCTCTTCAACAAACACACCTTCAACAAACATGTCTTCAACAAACACGATTTCAACAAACACCACTTCAACCCTGAGCACATCTACAAACACCTCTTCAACAAACACGTCTTCATCAATCACCTTTTCAGCAAACATCTCTCTAATCCTGAGCACATCTACAAACACTTCAACAAACACTTCTTCAACAAACACCACTTCAACCCCGAGCACATCTCCAAACACCTCTTCAACGGCTGAAAATGCAGTAGCAATTTTCACCTTAATCTTCAGCATCAATGAAACCTTTGATTCAGCACTGGCCAATACCAGCTCTCCACAGTTTGCAGCAAAAGCTACAAGTATCCGTAATCAGGTATGTTTTTAAGTGATGATGCTACCAGTTACAATTTATTTAGTTTTTCTAAATTCTACTGACATACAAGACAAATAACCCTTAAGTGCCTTTCTGAAGTAATATGTACAGCTCTTGTCTCAGTTTTACTAAGTTATATCAATATTGTTAAGTCGGACTCAGTTGACGTGCCATGGGGCACAATTATACAGTATATGAATTTGAACATTTGTAAGTCTTGACATGTGGATTATTTGTTAAGTTTAACCATCCAGTACTAAATGTGACAGACCAGTTTATCAGTGTGGTTGACACTGCTGTTGATACTCACCTCATTCATTTCTAATTTCTTTTAGGTTGAACCATTGTACAAGAAAGCCTTTACAAACTTCATCCTCATGCAAATTCTAAAATTCAGGTAAGAAGAAAGATACGCTCTGAATATTTATTTCTTGTTTATTTCTTTGTTGATTAATGATTGAATTTTAATCTTTATCTCTACATTTGTGTCCTTTCAGGAGTGGTTCTACTGTGACAGAAAGCAACATTTATATGGATTCTAGCGGCCCGACTGTTAATGCGACCCAAGTGAAAAACGTCCTTCTCAATGGACTTACCAGCTTGACCTTTAGTGTTGATCCAAACTCCATCAATGTCACCCGGACTGTTGGTCAGTATACACTTGCACAGACTTTACTGTATTACTTATTAATTAGTGCTTATTAATTAGAAATAATGATTTCACTAAAATTATTATATTTTGCAGGCAATTCCATGCCACCAGTGATTGCCAGCTCACTTTCCATGATGTGGATGTTTCTTCTATCACTTCTACTTTCAGTTGCCTTGAACTTCTAGCTCTAGACCTGATCAGAAAACACAAACACAATAACTTAATAGCGCATATTTCTATTTAACAATCCAACCTATTCTACTGAATTAAATACACACAGACTGTTCTTTTTTTCCACCACAAAATGTAACATGCAAGATAAAATAAACTATGTATATTTACATGAGAAATACAAATATTTTTATTTGCTCAAACTGGGGATTTAAGGGTGGTGACTTGCCTGAATATTTCTCCACTCTTGATAAGGATTTGTGTCTTTCATCTATTAAATTTAGATCAATTGGAACATTCTTTAAACATTCTTTCAACAAGTTGATTCTGTATATCAGTTTGCAAATATTATAAACATAATATGAAATAAATGTTTGCATTTTATTTGCCTGAATGAGCCAACATACCGTCTATCTTCTTCTTCTGCTGCTGCTGCTTCTTCCTCTTCTTCTTCTTCTTCTTCCTCTTCTTCTTATTATTATTATATGTGAAAATTTGTACAATTTTCATGGGTCACAATTGCTGTCATAGAAACATGAAATTCGGCAAAGCTGTGGCTCCCAAACGGGAATGTGGTGCTTTGGGAATTTGGGAAAGTTTGGAATTCCTGGCATGTAGCAATGCTGTGAAGAAGGTCATTGTTCCATAGGGAGGATTTCAGGGTGCTTTTATTTTTAGTCAGAAGGTCATGCAGGCCAAACCACAGGAGTCATGAAACACACACGATACTTGATTGTTATGCAAAACATGGCAAATGTATCAACACCCTAGCATTCACTTGAAATAATAGTGACCACCTAGTAATACTCTAGCAACCACCTGTAATATCATAGTAACCACCTATCAAGGCCCTAGCAACCACTTGGAATATCATAGTAACACCCTAGTAACACCATAGCAACCACCTAGGAACACCCTAGCAAAAAACCTGGAATATGAGAGCCACCACCTAGAAACACCCTAGCAATCAACTGGGTTAGCATAGCAACCACCCAGTAACAATCTAGCAACTACCTGGAATATCATAGTAACACCCTAGCAACACCTTTGCAACCAACTGGGTTAGCACAGCAACCACCTGGAATATCATTGTAACAGCCTAGCAACACCATAGCAACCACCTGGACTATCATAGCAACCACCTAGGAACCCCTGAGCAACCAAATGGATTATCATAACAACCACTTAGTAATACTCTAACAACCACTTGGAATATCATAGTAAAACCCTAGCAACACCAAAGCAACCAACTGGGTTAGCACAGCAACCACCTGGAATATCATTGTAACAGCCTAGCAACACCATAGCAACCACCTGGACTATCATAGCAACCACCTAGGAACACCTGAGCAACCAAATGGATTATCATAGCAACCACTTAGTAATACTCTAACAACCAACTGGGTTAGCAAAGCAACCACCTGGCAACACCCTAGCAACCACCTGGAATATGATAGCAACCACCTAGCAACACCCTAGCAACCAACTGGAATATGATAGCAACACCCTAGCAACACCCTAGCAACCAACTGGGTTAGTACAGCAACCAACTGGAATATCATTGTAACATCCTAGCAACACCATAGCAACCAACTGGGTTAGCATAGCAACCACCTAGCAACACCCTAGCAAACCAACTGGAACATGATAGCAACCACCTAGCAACACCCTAGCAACCAACTGGAATATGATAGCAACCACCTAGCAACACCCTAGCAACCAACCTGGTTAGCACAGCAACCAACTTGAATATCATAGTAACATCCTAGCAACACCATAACAACCTACATAACAACAAACAAAAAGATGATGGATAGATTGAAGACAGCTGCTTGAATTGTGTGACTATGGCTGTGTTTGAAATCACGTACTGCGACAGTACCTACTGCATTCGATTCAGTACCTACTGCTCGGCCACTGATACAGTACATACTGAGTAATATATGCGTGTAGCTGAATACAATCTGGACGTACTACATCTGTCATGTTGGTATTGTCATGTGACCTTCTGCTTAAAAGGAGCCGACGTGCTGCCTTCCACTATTTTTCATTCTGACAGCTCTTCCCCGTTGTCTTATGGGATAGCAATAGTTGAAGATTATTTTTAAAAATCACCTGGTCTTTTTCCAGTCTTCAACTGTTCTGTTTGGGTGAGTCTGTGCCCATGATAGCCTCAGATTCCTGTTCTTGGATGACAGGAGCTCATCCACCTCCAGGTTTGACGTGTGTCTCGAGATGCTTTACTGCTTATAACGGTTGTAAAGTGTGATTATTTGAGTTACTATAGACTTCCTGTCAGCTGGTTCCTGGTTATTCTCCTCTGATCTCTCTCATCAACAAGGTGTTTCAGCTACAGACCCTCCACTCACAGGATGTTTTTTTGTTTTTTGCTCCATTCTGTATAAAGTCTAGAGACTGTGTGTGAAAATCCCAGGAGATCAGCAGTTTCTGAAATACTCAAACCAGCACATCTGGCACCAATAATTCCACATTCTGATGTTTGATGTGAACATGACTGGTCATGAAGCTCTTGACCGGTATCCACATGATTTTATGTATTCTGCTGCTGACACATGATTGGCTGATTGGATACCTGCATAAATGAGCAGGTGTACGGGTGTTCCTAGTAAAGTGATAAGTGAACGTATAACAAATGTATAAAAGCCATAACAGGTCAACAAATAAAGGATAATAATGAAAATATTAATTAAAGGAGCAGAGGCTGAGTGCCAATTTGCAATTTTTATTCAGGCCACTACAACGTGGACCTACATCTGAATGTTTTTGCTTAAAGCACTTTATTCCACAAACTCAGCTTATATGTCAAGTCTCTTGTTATGTAGCTGTCCATCTAAAAGGCCATGCTATTTCATCACATCCTATTCTGCAGCTCTTTTCAGACATGGGTGTTTCCTGAAAATAATTTCTGAAAGTCACTTGGTAGGCTTTGTTTCTATATATATATATATATATATATATATATATATATATATATATATATATATATATATATATATATATATGTGTGTGTATATATATATATATATATATATATATATATATATATATATATATATATATATATATATATATATATATATATATATATATATATATATATATATATATATATATATATATATATATATATATCAGTAGCCACACCCTTATTTTGTCTTTAATCCTTGGTAAACTCGGTACTGTTTTATATTTTCATATGCATATTTATCCACTCTGAATGTAAGCCCCACCTCATACAAGAACATCACAATGACAAAGGGCTTTGGCCTTCACCTTATTTGCTTGGGTGGTTCTGTAAATTTTTGCAGTATCACTGCGTCATCTGCACTGCTGGGATTAACCAGTCAAACTACCTTTAGGATTAATATAGATGCAGTGTTCTTTATTTTCATTATGTTGCTTTGGGACTCGCCAAAGCCCACGTCAAAACTCGTCACATTCAGCTTATTTGTTAGCTCTAATATGATGTCATTTACAGTCTCAGAGTGAGAAGACAATGTATGTACCAAAGGCCTACTGTGTTCAAGCAGCTGCTTATATTTCTGTTTATTAAAATCACAACAGATAACAGTTCCCACCTTTTAAAAATCCAGGCAGTCGGCTGTCTCACTGAAGTGACCAGGAAAATAGGGAAAGTGCTTTATTTAAAAAATAATAATAATAATAATAAAAGAATGGAAATAGAATCACATGTTTAAGAATAAGCTTCACTGACACTCAACCTACAGAAGTTATTGGTGAAAATATTTTAATCATAGTCTAATTTGTATGTATGTCTCACTATGAGAACATGACCAAATAAATATAAGATTATTAAATCTATTTCTAGACTTGTGTATTTGTCTTGCTTTATTGCAGGTAATTTTTCTTATAATTATAAATAAATTCTTGACAATTTCGAGCTTGAACTTAAGAAAACTTTCCATTAATAAGCTTAATAGTCTCAAATTGGTTTCACTGTAAATCAAGTATGAACAAACATAGCAACCACGAAAGGTGTGCCACCAACGAATATGTATTGTGCCATGCCCAAAACCGCTTTTGGTGTTATTCAGTGTGCATCACTTCAACAAAGACACACGAACAGTCTTTTGTGACAAAGTTGTTAAATCATATTTTTGAATTCCTGTCAATAACTAATGTTTGAAAATTCTTTGCTTTCGGTGAAACATCATTGTCTGAAGCCGGAGAACTAAATGTTGTAATCTGAGATTACTGATGATATACGATAGTCAAAAAAACATCTGGTGAGAAGCATTTTGTGTTAACATACCTGATCGCAGGGTGACTTCACTACAGCCACACCTTCTTACTAACCATGCAGGATTGTTAGGTGGAGAACCACCCTCTTAGTAGTTCAGTCAAGCTTGTAGTAGACATTTTAAAGATATGAAACCCACACCCTCAAACAGGTCACAAAGTACAGCAGGTGGAAATATTGTGTCAGGAATTAAATAATAATAACGGGTGGAGAATATATACATAGAGTTTGCTATTTCTTCATTGAGAAAATCATGTGCCAGTGTTTCAAAAACGCTACCAGTGTTTTTTCTGACATCTGTAAGTCTGTCCTGGTATCTAGGCAAAACTGGCCATAATACAGAAATCTAATAACATCTAATGACCCTGGCCTGCATATTGACAGGAATGGTACCAATGACAACGGGTGAAACATAGTCCGTATTCACCATCAAAAATAGTTTATTCTTCTATTCTGCCCTCTAGTGGAGTACAGAGACCAGCTCTTTTTATATATATATATATAAACGGCTGATATATATATATATATATATATATATATATATATATATATATATATATATATATATATATATATATATAAACGGTGTGTCGGAGTCCTGAACATTACTTGGAAGGCTGTTCCATAACTGTGGGGCTTTGTAAGAGAAAGCTTTACCCCCTGCTGTAGCCTTCACTATTCGAGGTACCAACAAAGAGCCTGCACCTTTTGATCGAATTAGGGGTGGTGGATCATAAAGTTCACTCAGGTACAGCGTCACGAGACCATTCAGTGCTTTTTAGATCAACAGTAGTATTTTATAATCAGTGTGATATTTGTCTGGGTTCCAGTGCAGTGTGGATAAGATGTGCTGCATTCTGGACTAACTGGAGATTGTTTAGGTACCTTCTGGAACATCCAGACAGTAAGGCATTACAATAATCCAACCTAGAGGTAACAAAAGCATACACTAGTTTTTAGTTTATCATGTTTATATTTCTTATTATATTACATTATATTTCTTATCTTAGCAATATTTCTGACATGAAAGAAGGCTCTACATATAAATACTCACCATTGCAGTCACAGACTATTGCTGCATTGGAAGCATATTTTACACTGAGGAAGAACATTGTTCTACAACGTCATGAATACAGACAGAGAGCTCAGCTGACAGATGAATTTAAATTCATTGAGAGAACTGGCCAAGTCTTGCAGGTTCTGTGCTCTTGAGTCAGACATGCAAAAGACTGCATGAAAATTGTTGCAGGAAGAGAGATTGACTTTGGAAAAAGCACTAAAGGTTGCACGATTTTTTGTGGCAGCACAAGTAGAATCCAAAATGCTTTCAGTTCAGTTGAGCACTTTGAAAGACTCCCAGGTGTATTTCACTAACCAACATCGCTCTCAGCAGATGCAGACAAAGAGAAGAGAAAACAAACAGAGATGAAATGCGTGCAGACAAAGACAAGAAATGTCATGGATGTGGATTGATGATGCATCAGGCATATGAATGTGGAGCAAAGACTGCGGGCTGAGTTGCTAGCACAAAGGCTGAAAATGATAATTGAAACTGGTAGTGGAATCACTGAGCAATTGTTTAAGAGTGTTTTTGTACAGAAAGGCATAAAACATTCCATAACAAACAAAAGATTCTATGCTTATATACAATCTGTTTTCCTGGACTGTGCAGGCTATTTTGATGCTTGTTTAACAAACCAAGATAAAGCCATTAAAGACAAAAGTCCTCTGGCAGGTTTGGCAAGCTTAGTTAGAAGTTGGCAACAGTGTAGTTCTCCCAAATACTCAACAAGTACTCGAGTAATTACTTTGAGTAGACAAAACGAACAAAATACCCATCCCCTCACCACACTAACCAGTGAGTAATGAGGAAATAGAATGATTTCATCGATATCTCAAGAATGCGTTCAGGAAATGAAAATGTGAAGGGAAAATGTGGAAGGAGGAACTGCAGCCACACCTTCTTACTAACCATGCAGGATTGTTAGGTGGAGAACCACCCTCTTAAATTGTTAGTAGTTCGGTCAGAATTGTAGTAGATCTTTTAGAGATATGAAAACCACATCCTCAAACAGGTCACAAAGGACAGCAGGTGGAAATATTGTGTCAGGAATTAAATAATAATAACGGGTAGAGAATATATAGCTAGCTCTTACGTAAAGTTTAGTATTTCCTCATTGAGAAAACCATGTCCTCACAACTATGTTTTTTCTGACATCTGTAAGTCTCTCCTGGTATCTAGGCAAAACTGGCAATAATACAGAGACCTAATAACTATCTAATGACCGTGGCCTGCATATTCACAGGAATGGTATCAATGACAACAAATGAAACATTTGTCCGTATTCACCATCAAAAAGAAAAATGTTGCCAAGCCAGACATTTAACCAATACATAACAAAAACAGTGTACAGCAAGTAGGAGTTCAGAGTGCTGTAAATAAGCTCCCTACACACACACACACACACACACACACACACACACACACACACACACACACACACACACACACACACACACACACACACACACACACACACACACACGTACAGGCAATTTAGCAATGCTCATCCACCAACCACCATGGATGAGAGGAAACCCACACAGACAGAGAGAAATTTAGATACTTTATTGTTACTGAAATAAGCGTTTAATTCAATTTTTTTTTTTAAATTTGGTAAGTCAGTTTGAACTTTTCCACTTATTATATCTCATAAATCTGCACAAAATACTCCATAATAATGAAATGCTGGTAAAAACTGATACCGTTTGTGAAATAATTCATAAAATAAAAAAACAAAGGTTGTGATTTGAAAGGTATTCAGCCCATTGCTGTAAAATTTGTTTCGTAGCTGTGTCTTAGGCCCTGAGTTTATTGTTCTATTCTGCCCTCTAGTGGAGTAACAGAGACCAGTTCTTCTTCTTTTTTTTTCTTCTTTTTAAAAAAAAATATAATATGAATTATTTATGAGCTAATTAATTAATCCAGGGGTCGGGAACCATATATGGCTCTTCAGTGATTGACTATGGCTCAACGGCTGAAAAAAAAAAGAAAAAAACAATCACGAATCACGAAAGCTAGTGTGTCAATTCAGTTAAAACTACATATTACATGTTATATATTCTAAGATATTACGATAATTCATAATCAGCCCGTTTGTCATGTGTACACAAACCATTTGTAATGTGGCACAACAAGCTCAAATTTCATTGGACAACGTGGAGCAGAGCGGCAATTTCCCGGATCTAATTCATAAATCATAACCAGTCTGTTTTCATTTTTTGTTTTGTTTTTTAACAAAGGTGAAATGGCGAGTATCGTTTCTATTGTTACTGCATCTTGTATTGCTTTACCATTTAATGAAACTATCATAGTTCTTTAAATGAAGTCCAAGTGCCACCTACAGGTCTATTAACTGAAGTGCAGTCTGTTAGGTGAAATGACCATTATTACAGTACCACTTTTGATAATTATGCAATAATAGTAAAGATAATAACTATAATAATAAGACGACATATATATATATTAAAAAAAAAATTGTTCTTAACTTTTCTCTGGCTCTTAACTTTTTTTTTTTTTATGGCTTTGTCAGCTGAAAAGGTCCCCGACCTCTGCATTACTCTATGGAGGAGTTTATTTGAGGGGTGTTATTTAGAGGTTTACTATGCATTTATCATTTATATAAATTCAAAGAGAAGTCACCATTTATATCTACAAACTGAAACGATCAGTCAAATAAGACCTGAGCCAGGAGAGGGCCGTTCCCTTAACTTTAATAACAATGAGTAAGACCAAGGAATATAGCTGTGACGTGCGGCAAAAGGTTGTTGAGCTTCACAAAATGGGAAGTGGCTATAAGAAAATAGCACAAGCATTGAAAATGCCCATTTCCACCATCAGGGCAATAATTAAGAAGTTCCAGTCAACTGGAAATGTTATGAATCAACCTGGAATTGGATGTGTGTCTATATCGTCTCAACACACTGTGAAGAGGATGATTCGAGTGGCCAAAAAATCTCCAAGGATCACAGCTGGAGAATCGCAGAAGTTAGTTGTGTCTTGGGGTCAGAAAGTCTCCAAAACTACAATCCGAAGTCACCTACATCACCACAAGTTGTTTGGAAGAGTTTCAAGAAAAAAGCCTCTACTCTCATCCAAGAACTAACTCAAGCATCTTCAGTTTGCCAGACACTACTGGAACTTCAAATGGGATCGGGTTCTATGGTCAGATGAAACCAAAATAGAGCTTTTTGGCAATAAACACCAGAGGTGGTTTTGGAGCACACAGAGAGGTAGCCATATGGAAAAGTACCTCATGCCCACGGTTAAATCTGGTGGCGGCTCTTTAATGTTTTGGGGCTGTTTTTCTGCCAGAGGACCTGGACATTTTGTTAGGATACATGGCATCATGGACTCTATCAAATATCAACAGATATTAAATGAAAACCTGACTGCCTCTGCCAGAAAGCTTCAAATGGGCTGTGGTCGGATCTTCCAGCAGGACAATGATCCAAAACATACATCAAAATCAACACAAAAATGGTTTACTGACCACAAAATCAAGGTCCTGCCCTGGCCATCCCAGTCCCCTGACCTGAAACCCATAGAAAACCTGTGGGGTGAACTGAAGAGGAGAGTCCACCAGCGTGAACCTCGAAATTTGAAGGATCTGTAGAGATTCTGTATAGAGGAATGGTCTCAGATCCCTTGGCATATATTCTCCAACTTCAGTAGAGATCGACCGATAATCGGTTATACCGATATTTTTCCCGCTATTTAAGCACTTTTCCATAATCGGATGTCAGTTTTGTGGGCGTTTGGAGAATTGCGTGCAGGACCAGCATTGCTGCTGTTTTTTTTGTTTTTTTTGGTTGGTTTTTTTGCATGTTTTTTGTTTATTTGTAATAATTATTTTTAAGTGCTTTATTTGTTTTACCTGTTTACCTCATCAAAGCTTTTATTTTTTTTTAAAAAGACACTTTAGTAACAGTGCACTTTATTTTTTATTTTTTGGACTCTTTCAGACCTCTCTATTTATTGGTGTATAAACAAGAATCGTTTTGTACGCAAGGAGGAAGTAAAATTGACAAAACTGTTATAAATAAAATGGTTTGTTCAGTTCAGTAGTGTTGTTATCACTGCGTGAAAAACAGAAGTAAAACAATAAATAAATATCAGTTCTGCATATCGGTTATCGGGCACATAAACATGCAATTAATCGGAATTGGTAATTTAAAAAAATCAATATCGGTCGATCTCTACTCATCAGGCATTATAGGAGAAGACTCAGAGCTGTTATCTTGGCAAAGAGAGGGTTTTTTTCTTTTCTTTTTTTTTTTGTTTTGGATAAGCCTGTTTTGTTTGCAATTGTTTGATATCCATGAGAGCAGAGCATTTTTTGAACAAAAGATCAAACAATAAAGACAAATTGTTTTGTCTTTCGCAGTGATGTTTGTTGGTAGTTGTGACCTTTTAGCTGTACTCATGTTCGACGCACGAGGGCTTTGCCTGTGTTACTTTTGAAAAATTGCAAGCTCTTCCAAATATTGCAGAGTTTGCTGAATTTTGTGTTCATTTCTGCGATAGCAAAATCCTGGATGGACTGCCTGTTGTTTGTAATTTGCTTCTTTGTTCTTATATTTATTACTGACTGGTGCCATGTTCTATGTTGTTTAACACGTCTAGATGTAAATATGAGGAAATGAAGCTGAAGTTCTGATCTATTGTCTCATTCATCTTTTGATCTCAAACCCAAATGTCTTCAGTGTATAGCAAAAAAAAAAAAAAAAAAAAAGAATTGACCTGCCGTTCCAATACTTTCAGAGAAGACTGTATTTCTTTAATACATTATTAAGTAATGAAGATGTTAATATGTTAAATAAGGTTTTGTGACAGATGTTTTTTTTTTTTTTTTCTTTTTTTTTTCCCCATCTGGGTTAAAGACCTAGAGAAGGTTTTAATGCTTTTTACAATTTTGATTTCAGGTGCATGTTCTCTAGATTACTTTTCAACCTGAGCCGTTAGCTATGGACAAGGTGGTGTACAGCTGTGGCCAAAAGTTTTGAGAATGACACAAATATTAATTTTCACAAAGTCTACTGCTTCAGTGATTTTAGATCTTTTTGTCAGATGTTACTGTTACTGAAGTATAATCACAAGCATTTCATAAGTGTCAATGGCTTTTATTGACAATTACATGAAGTTTATGCAAAGAGTCAATATTTGTAGTGTTGACCCTTCTTTTTCAAGACCTCTGCAATTGGCCCTGACATGCTGTCAATCAACTTCTGGGCCACATCCTGACTGATGGCAGCCCATTCTTGCATAATCAATGCTTGGAGTTTGTCAGAGTTTGTGGGTTTTTGTTTGTCCACCCGCCTCTTGAGGATTGACCACAAATTCTCAATGGGATTAAGGTCTGGGGAGTTTCCTGGCCATGGACCCAAAATGTCGATGTTTTGTTCCCCGAGCCACTTCGTTATCACTTTTGCCTTGTGGCAAGGTGCCCCATCATGCTGGAAAAGGCATTGTTCGTCACCAAACTGTTCTTGGATGGTTGGGAGAAGTTGCTCTCTGAGGATGTTTTTGTACCATTCTTTATTCATGGCTGTGTTCTTAGGCAAAATTAACCATAGTTAACAGAGGAAGAACAATAATTTCAAGCACCACCCTCCTTTTAAAGCTTCCAGTCTGTTATTCTAACTCAATCAGCATGACAGAGTGATCTCCAGCCTTGTCCTCGTTAACACTCTCACCTGTGTTAACGAGAGAATCACTGACATGATGTCAGCTGGTCCTTTAGTGGAAGGGCTGAAATGCAGTGGACATGTTTTTTTTGGGATTAAGTTCATTTTCATGGCAAAGAGGGACTTTGAAATTAATTGCAGTTCATCTGATCACTCTTCATAACATTCTGGAGTATATGCAAATTGCCATCATAAAAACTGAGGCAGCAGACTTTGTGAAAATTAATATTTGTGTCATTCTCAAAACTTTTGGCCATGGCTGTACGTATGTGTTTACAATAGAACTTGCTAGAAACAACAACCTAATATCATAACCAGTATAGTTATGGCAACAATTTATATCAAAATATATCTTCTTGAGGGTGTTTCAGTAATAATGACAAGACAAATGTATAATTGTAATAATAATATATAATGTCATAATTAAAATCAGTACAGGCTTTAACGATTACCTGTGCACATGACTGTAATGGAGACCATTAAACATATACAAATCGAAACCAATACAAATCTGTAATGGAAACCATTAAACATATGCAAATCGAAACCAGTACAAATCTGTAATGGAAACCAACACAACCCCTAAATCTTAATGGGATATGGTCCAAAACGCACTACGTAATGTAAACCATTTGGTAATGGTTTTAATGGTTAACAGTTGATGGTTTGTAATGGTATTGTATTGGAAACCATTAGAATTTCTGTGATGTTTTATATTGGGGTTTTTTTTTTCCCAGCAGTGCAGATTCTTCTCCATCAAAAAAAAAATTCTAAATGTACTTCTAAATAAACTGTTTCCATGCATTTTTTTTTCTTGCATGTGAGGGCTAAGTGCTGAAAGTTGGATTTATCATAAAATATCTTACCTCGGTTGTTATCATTGTTTGCAGGACTACCAGAACGATAAAATATAATATATTTTTTTGGCTAACACGAGACTAGGCTAGTTTGGTGTCTCTAGCCAACAGGAGGCACAGCTAAGCTGTCATTGTATGGGTTTAGCTGCTACAGAGCCATGTAAAGTAATTTTCTGTCCTCATGCCCTGCTCATATCATGTTCACGCAACTTGGAACTCATGTAGACATTTACACACCTTGTTCACCTGCTCAGCATCAGAGGATGTTAGTGTTTAAGTTTCAACCCTTTTACTGGTTTAAAAAAATAATAATAATAAAATAAATCAGCGTATATCCATTTCCCCTCACACTGACTGACTGTGTGAGCTAGCGTTTGGTAGAATTGAGACTGTCAGCCAATAAGACACGAGTATTTCCACGTGTTTTCCTGTAAACCCTGTCCGATTGGTCTCGCCTCTGTTCACCGAAGATAAAATACAACACCGGCGTCTTCTTTTACTGACGTTCAGTTCCGTAATGACAAACCGCACCAAGTGGAGAATTTTTGGAGTACTTTTGTTTTTGCATCTGTCCAAACTTGATAACGTCATTTCCACTTGATGAAATGACAAATTCCATCCAATATCCATGACCCTCGCCAGATTTAAGCACTGAAATTCTTCGAATTGATAATTTCACCAGAAACAGTTAGAAAAATTACATAAAAACAAGCCAATCGCAAGACATCTGGTAAGGGGGGCACCTGGGGTGGCCAACCAGATTTTAGTGGGTGCCGGTGCCATCCCTAGCCACCATGTAGCGCTGCCCCTGGCATGGGCATAGAGTGTTTGGGTTTTATAACTATAATGAATTCAGAAATGACTCTGATGCTGATATTCACAAGTTGCTCATACACTCATACTCTATATATGGCTTCTATACAATCCACTTCTAGGACAG
This sequence comes from Cranoglanis bouderius, assembly GCA_023630585.1. Taxonomy (NCBI): domain Eukaryota; kingdom Metazoa; phylum Chordata; class Actinopteri; order Siluriformes; family Cranoglanididae; genus Cranoglanis; species Cranoglanis bouderius. Next base: position 1,101,511 of record CM042569.1, read on the forward strand.
ACTGCTAGGACTTTTGCTGCTGACTTATCACTCACTTAAATACACAGCCTAAGCGTAACTACAGTGTTTCTGTATTTGGCCGTTCAAGAGGATCCACTTGAAAATTCATTTATACAGACACTAAAATTGTAGGCCCTAAAGGATCAGTTTTTGCCACTTATCCTTCCTTGTGCATCACCAAAGGAGTTGTTAACTATCTCACCTGTAATAAATGTAATCATTCTGTACCTCAGAGAGACCAAGACGATACAGGCTGATGGTTTTGTAGAGCACACTCCTAGCATCAGAAAGAAGGATTCTCCTTTCCAGTGTCAAGACACTTTCACAGTGACGGACACAACATTAATGACAGCTCTATTCACATCGCTAGTTGTTGTTATCTGAGTAATGAAGCGAATCTTCTTAATCAAGCACTGACACAATGTGACATCGCGTGAAACATAAGAATACACCAACTTGTATATAATGGCCACACCTGCCTAACTATTATGTCTTACTATACACCACAGTAATATGAAACAAGAGCTGTGAGTTTTGAATGTAATTGCTGAGTCATATATACAAGGAGGCAAGCAAGTTAGGCACATAATAAACAGTGACAAGGCTACACTTATGAAGAATAAACAAAAACAAAGATGCAGACTTAATGATACCTGAAATCTACCTGATAGACATTACAGGGGAAGAATTAAGAATTCACACTCAGGTAAGTATAAAAAGCTAGCAAAAGATATCCTTTTAGCCATATATCTCTTCATAAATAATGTTAAAATTCATAAGCAAGTACACACATTCGGCTACTTTAAGAGATTAAAAAACAGTTAGGGCTTATCACTATTTGACTGTAAATAGGTTATTTATGGGGATAAAACACCTTGTGGACTATATTAATGAAAGGGTTTGTAATATTAAAAGTACACATGTGAGAAGGAGGGTCACTGTAGAAAAGAACGGTTCCCTCGGAGAGCTGCTAGTTTGGCTATCTTCTCCTAAAGATAGAAAAATAATTATTTTGTTATACAGCCAATCTTCTTCTTTTAGAAGTAAACAAAACAAACAAAAAAAAAAGATAGCAGAGCATCCACTTACCAGCGACAACACTGCCATTTACTAGAGGCAAGATGTTAGGGTCATTTTGCCAGGCAGAAATTAGAGTGTTTTCTACCTCTGTATTGCTAGGAAGCGTGTCAACAAAGAACAACGATGCGTTTACTTTAACAGATCCTTTCCTGTTGGGAGAAAACAGTGTTGACTGATGCATTGGTTTATTATAAATGTTATGAATGGGTTTTTTTTTGTTTGTTTGTACAGTGAATCAATATGATAATAATTCAATATGAATCAAAATGTTACACTCACTCAAAGCGGTTGACTTTGCAATGGCTGTAGCGGTTGCTATATTTTGCTTTATATATTATATCAAGCTGGTTGAAGAAAGAAATTTTTGCAAAGTTACCTTTTGGGAAATTACTTATACAGTAGCAAGGTTAATATTTTTTACACATCACTACCCCAACAATGAATCATGAGTCATAATAAAGAAAAATGTTTACCTGTCCTTCAACCCATATAGCAAGTGATAGGAAAGCAGCTGATAAAGGATTTTCAAGATCTGTAGTGAATGTTATGGTAAGAGTGAATCTGAGAATTTCTATCTTAATTGTTACTACTGCTGCTGCTGTAGTAGTAGTTGTTGTTGTTGTTGTTGTTTTTGGAGTAGTAGTAGTAGTTGTTGGAGTAGTAGTAGTAGTTGTTGTTGTTGTTGTTTTTGGAGTAGTAGTAGTAGTTGTTGGAGTAGTAGTAGTTGTTGTTGGAGTAGTTGGTTTGGTTGTTTCTGTGGTTGGTTTTGTTGTTGTTGTTGTTGTTGCTGTTGTGGTTAGATTTTTGGTTGTTGCTGTGGTTGGGTTTTCAGTTGTTGTTACTGTTGTTGTGGTTAGATTTTTGGCTGTTGCTGTGGTTGGGTTTTCAGTTGTTGTTACTTTTGTTGTGGTTAGATTTTTGGCTGTTGCTGTGGTTGGGTTTTCGGTTGTTGTTACTGTTGTGGTTAGATTTTTGGTTGTTGCTGTGGTTGGGTTTTCGGTTGTTGTTACTGTTGTTGTGGTTAGATTTTTAGTTGTTGCTGTGGTTGGGTTTTCAGTTGTTGTTACTGTTGTGGTTAGATTTTTGGTTGTTGCTATGGTTGGGTTTTCAGCTGTTGTAACTGTTGTTGTGGTTAGATTTATGGTTGTTGCTGTGGTTGGGTTTTCGGCTGTTGTAACTGTTGTTGTGGTTAGATTTATGGTTGTTGCTGTGGTTGGGTTTTCGGTTGTTGTTACTGTTGTTGTGGTTAGATTTTTGGTTGTTGCTGTGGTTGCGTTTTCAGTTGTTGTTACTGTTGTTGTGGTTAGATTTATGGTTGTTGCTGTGGTTGGGTTTTCAGCTGTTGTAACTGTTGTTGTGGTTAGATTTATGGTTGTTGCTGTGTTTGGGTTTTCGGTTGTTGTTACTGTTGTTGTGGTTAGATTTTTGGTTGTTGCTGTGGTTGGGTTTTCAGTTGTTGTTACTGTTGTTGTGGTTAGATTTTTGGTTATTGCTGTGGTTGGGTTTTCAGTTGTTGTTACTGTTGTTGTGGTTAGATTTTTGGTTATTGCTGTGGTTGGGTTTTCGGTTGTTGTTACTGCTGTTGTGGTTAGATTTATGGTTGTTGCTGTGGTTGGGTTTTCGGTTGTTGCTGTGGTTGGGTTTTCGGTTGTTACTGTTGTGGTTAGATTTTTGGTTGTTGCTGTGTTTGGGTTTTTGGTTGTTGCTGTGGTTGGGTTTTCAGTTGTTGTTACTGTTGTGGTTAGATTTTTGGTTGTTGCTGTGGTTTGGTTTTCAGCTGTTGTAACTGTTGTTGTGGTTAAATTTTTGGTTGTTGCTGTGGTTGGGTTTTCGGTTGTTGTTACTGTTGTTGTGGTTAGATCTATGGTTGTTGCTGTGGTTGGGTTTTCGGTTGTTGCTTTGGTTGGTTTTGTGGTTGCTGTTGTTTCTGTAATTGTAGCTTGTTGTGTTGAAGCCATTGTCACAGATGTAGCTTCCTGTGTTAGAGCATTTGTTGTAGCTGTAGCTTCCTGTGTTGAAGTAGTTGACATTGTGCTTGTTGTACTAGGTCCTATAGTAAAAACAAAAAGAAAAGGGTGAGTGCATTTGCAGCTCTTACTGTGAGTATTAAAACTGACTTGTCTTTACATTAATTGACCAGTCAATTTAAGAGAAAACTTTTAATTTTGGTTTTCAAAAGTTAAATGTATACAAAATAAATCGATATGCATATCATTAATAAAAGATATAAACACACCTTCTTCATACCTTTGCTATAAAGTTCCAAGTTATATGAATTCTGATTTAGAGATCTACCACTCAGACACATGCTGGTGACGACCCTGTGACTTGCTGCCACTGTATTTGGTTTTAGTTTTAACATGGTGGATGTTACTTTTAGTTTATATTAGTACCTTTAGGTGTACTGTAGGGGGCAGTAGAAGCTTGTGATGGTAACAACACTGAAGTAGTTGTCATTTCTGTGATGGTCTGCGTTGTGAAGCTTGTAGGCGGAGGTGCAGGTGTTGTGGATGCAGTAGTCGCTGGTGATTGCTTCTGGACTTCTTAATGGGGAAAAAACAAGAATGGCTCAGTAAACTAGTGCTCTCTTGTTTTGGTGCTATTGGGCTGTAATATTTCAAATATTCAGAGTGTGAATACAAACTTGACAGGCACTGCTTATTGTGAAATCAAGATATTTAGTGGTAATTAATTCAATTCAGTTCAATTTTATTTGTATACCATTTTTAACAATGGGCATTCCCACGAAGCAGCTTTACAGTAATATATACTGTAAATTCCGGATATAATATAAATTCTGGATATAATATAAATTCTGGATAATTAGTATTGCATTATTCAACAATTTTAGATCAAATATAAATATCCTGAAATTGACCATGACAGAAATGCTTACCTATAACAAGATATGGATACCAGTACCTCCTGACAATTATCTGCGATCCTTCCCTAAATTACAAAGAAACAAACAAATACATAAATGATCAAATAAATGAATAAATAAATAATGCATTGCATACAGGACAACTGTATAACTGATATCTATACTTTAACTCTATATGTTGTGTAAAAAAATAAAAGTGTTTTTTTACATGGCTGTTTTGACTTCTATTGAATACTGCTTAATGTGTAATAAGACTTTACGAAATGTTACAATTGTGGCTCATTTGTGTTGAGTTTTAATGTAAGAATACATACTGTACAAATTTGGGTTGCAACACAATGCCACCCTCTGTGTTTGTGTTTGGATTTAAGCCTGAAATTGGCATGGTCTAAAACAGGAGGGTTTATTATTATTATTATTATTATTATTATTATTATTATTATTATTATTATTAAATTGAATCCCTACCATGCTGCCCCTGACAGTCCCCCAACCTCAGGCATATCAATATAGATGTGTGTGGGACTTTTTTAATCTCATTTGAGTATTATTTTTTTAAATAATATTTAGTAATTATTTATTTTTGTTTGTATCTGGCCACCATATTTTTCTATCCAATGTAGTTAGTTCCATTTCCCATAATGTAAACAAACTAGCAGTCTACCAGGCAGTTACTAAGGATGAATGAATGAATGCTGTAAATGCAGTACACAGCACTGCACCGTTGTCATCAACGTCCATGTCAATGTTCTTGTTAATAATCTTGGTTTTTGTTTGTTCCTTGAACTTCCTATCTGACTGCTCATTCGAACCCACATAAAAGCAAAAACCTCCTGCATGCTAATTTTGTGTGAGTCACACCTGGACTCTCAACCAGATGCCCTAAAAATGAATAATGTGCCCCCTAATTATCAAAAGGATCTACGGCAAAAAATAAATAAATAAATTTAAAAAATGTAGAAAGACGGAAAAGGAAAAAAATAGAGCAACCATCCACACCAAACTCTTCCATCTTACCTAAAAAGTTTGACATCCGTTCCATTATTCAAAGCTTCAACAGTTACAGAGTTCTACAGATGGAGAGAGATCCAGACATTTGGTTACATTTCAGGAAAAATCCATATGTGCAGAAATGTAATAGATAAGTAAGTGTTAAGTCACTACAGACCCTACGGTTATATGAAAATAATCCATGCCGGGGTGGCGTGATACGGCACGACGCAAAGCCACTCCAAGGTGGATTATTTTTGTATAAGTGCACGATCTGTCGTGTGTGATTCAGTTTATACCACAGTGATTTGCCAAACATTGCAATGTTTAATTTAGTAATGAGCAACACGTCACACTTTTTAATGGTTTGTATTTAGATTTAAAGATTGCAAGAAAAGTTCGTTCCCGTTCTCACTTACAGTTGCAATCAAAATTATTCAACCCCCGTTGCAAATCAGGTTTATTGTCAAAATTTACAGACTTTCAGCTTTGTTCATTGTAAACAGCTGAAAGTCTGTAAAGTCTATAAATCTGACTTGCAATGGAGGTATATAATTGAGAATAATATAATTAATATATAATGGAGAATAATTTTGATTGCAGCTGTAGGTACAGCAGCTTTAAGCAGTTGTTCCCTCACCAGCCCCCATCCCCCCCCCCCCCCCACTCTCTCTCTAAATGTAAAATAATCGTCTCCTTACAGAAAAACTTACGGCACCACACCAACAGTTACATGTTTTCTTTGTTAAACAACATGTTTTTAAAAGTTAAATTATTATTAGTGTTAGATTATGTGGAGAGTCTGCTGTACAAGTCCCTGTGTATGAGATGTTACTACTGTACTACTGTCTGAGCCATGTGGTTATTCAGAAATAATGCATGCCTTCTGACCAATCAGATTTGAGACCTTTAACCGCTCTGTGGTATTAATAGGAAATGAAATTTTTAATGTTTCATTAATTACATAGTTTGGATTTTTATTTATTTTTTTTTTTGTATAGACTGAACAAATCTGAAGAAATATTTTTTACCAGTATGTTCACTGAACTGTTGATGGAAGTGGTGTTCAAATCCTGAGGATCTGTGGATGATAAATCACAACCCCATCCTTAACCATTTGCATTAATAATCAGATATTTCTATTTTTGTCACAGATTCGAATGAACATAGACGTGCATTCCTATGAAGTATACAGCCAAAATCTTCTCTTCTTTTAATTTATTTTTTTACCTGGAATAACTAAACCACTGTCAGTCCTTCTCCAGCCATGAACTAACAGCTGATTGTTATCAGATGATGGCCCCAGTAGTCCTTACAATCATAAAAATCATTAAAAAAAAAGAAAAAGAACATTTTATTTTGAGGAATTACTTTAAAAAAAAAAAAAACAGAAATTGAAAAAACAGAACTAAATAAGGTGAATATTCTTACCTATTAGAACTAATAGGACCGACAGGAGTTTCATCTTCATTCTTTATGGGATCCTAGCCACTGTAAATGTAAAATATATTAATATAATGCTAATATATTTTTACTGTTTTATTACTAAGACAGCTTAAAAATGTAGGCCCTTATTTACTAAAGGATCATTCATATAAAAACAAGTATGAACATGATAACACCCGCAGTAACCGTCCAATCTGATTTACTGGATTTTTTTGTTTTGTTTTGTTTGTTTTTTTGTATGTTTTTTTTTTACATGAGCTACATAAAGCATCTCATTGTGTGTTTTTACCTCTAAAGGTAATCAATTTGTGGGTGTTTCTGCCTAAAAATGAAAATTGCATTTGTTTCTGCAGTGGTAATATTGTATTACTGGAATGCTTATACTGAAGAAAAAGCACAAAACAGGATATAACACAATCTTTGTCAATATATCAATTCATACAGGATTATGAATATATTACCTGGGGATTATTTCTACTGTTCATTTTATAGATTAAATATATTTTAGTACGCATAAACATGTGAAACAAATACTGGCATTGAGGGTACTGACAGGACTAAAATCTCAGAGATAATAATTACATTACCCCACCTCCTCATGTAAAACGAATCCAGTCCGAATACGGCTTAAGAGACATAGATAACTGATGATGTCCTTCTGTACAGCAATTTGCACTGTAAAACAAACATATTACCAAAAAAAATCATAGATAGCCAAGATCCTGACACGGTTTCCTGCAGAAGCAATTGTGTGTCAGGTTTCTTTTTCATGAGTAAAATGAGCAGTTCCTCCTACAAGCCTTTAGCTTCACTGCACGCATACATGAGGGCACCTTTGACTGTAAGGAAACTCAGACAACTTGAAATACTTGTTTCAGAAGTTGTGAAATAAATGGCAGCAGTAGATAATGAGACATGAGCACAGGAACATACCTGAAATGTCAGGCATATTTTTATATAGTTTTGTCTCTGGGCTTCACCACAACTTTAATACTCAGTATTTTTATTGTATTTCTCTGACGGTTATTTCTCTCCTGTGTGGATCATCGGAGCGATGAAACTTCATTAATTCATGCATCAGCAAAACTCTGAGAAAGTATTTAATTTCACATGCACTTTTTTTTTTGTTATTTTGATATTTATTTTGATTTTCCCTTTTAAAGTTGGACTTAATCTGATGAACGAGGAATCTCTGCTGCCTGATATTCTAATAAATGATGATATGTGTAAGTAATAAAACATGACAGGGTGGTGTGATAAAGCGGAGTCACTGTTACCCTCCTGAAGATGATTTTCCTGTATATGTAGTATATTTCTAAAATTGTGGCAGTAATGTGATTAAGGTTAAAATGATCAGGAATGTGTTTCAGAGACACCAGGTGAACTAAAACTGGTCATCTAAACTGTGTTTAATTACAGTATTCCTCAGGGCATGTTTGGTGTCATTTGTATCCATATTTCATGGTGAACGATGTGGTGATATCATAAATATCATATAGTTTAGGAAATAACATTTACAATATATGTTGTAATATGTGCTCTTTACACACACACACACACACACACACACACACACACACACACACACACACACACACACACACACACACACACACACACACACACACACACACACTCACACACACACACACACACACACACACACACACACACACACACACACACACACACACACACACACACACACACACACACACACACACACACACACACACACACACACACACACACACACACACACACACACACACACACACACACACACACACACACACACACACACACACACACACACACACACACACACACACACACACACACACTGGTTTGCATGAACTCATTCTCAGGAACTTAATTAACATACAGTTCCTTAAAGTGAGAGAACCCTGCCCTGAAACACCATGGGGTCCACCCTGCCCTAAAACACATTGGGGTCCACCCTGCCCTAAAACACATTGTTTCATCTCCATTTGGTATCCTGGTCACTGTACATTTCAAAGAGGGTCAAGGGTATAAGAGGATCTGCTTGGTAGAGAGAAAAGGTTTAGCTTATAACATCAGGGAGGCTTGTAACATCCGAAGGGACTTTTGCCACAGAAGCTTTTCCATCCTGCTTCCTCGGTCCGTGACGCTGACTGTAATCCTGTAAGTTACTCTTGTCTCTATTTTATGTATCTTTTAATTGTGATCTCATATTAAATCCATTTGTTATTCTATTTCTAAATACTGTGTGTCTATGTTTGGTATTCTTATTAAGAATAGTTTCTTAAACTAAAAGTGTATAATACGTTAGACACGTTTAAGGTCAACCTCTGACAAGCCAAAAGTAAAGGCTGATACTTGCAAGTTTAAACAGAACCTCTGACATGTAAGATAGGAAAGGCCTAGGCTTGCACGCTGATAGAAACCTCTGAGCTAACAACATAATGGTTTAATGAAGAAACTACATGAAAGTCTCTGACGTAGGAACGTCATTTTAATGAAAGCTTCGCTCGAAGCTGCTTAGGAGTAAATATCAGTAGAACACTGAGTGCTAACACTTCTAGCACTAACTAGAAGATTATTCTATTGGAGTCAGATAATCAATTAAATGGAGTCAGATATTTAAATCATACATTAAAACACACATTAACCTTCGCTGCACCTATTTCCGTCGTTGGTTATAGGAGAGCAGTGGGCTAAGTAATTAACTTTATATATTTTAGCCCTATATATACATACATATATATATATATATATATATATAGTCATGGACAAAAGTTTTGAGAATGACACAAATATTAATTTTCACAAAGTCTACTGCTTCAGTGTTTTTAGATCTTTTTTGTCAGATGTTACTGTTACTGAAGTATAATCACAAGCATTTCATAAGTGTCAATGGCTTTTATTGACAATTACATGAAGTTTATGTAAAGAGTCAATATTTGCAGTGTTGACCCTTCTTTTTCAAGACCTCTGCAATTGGCCCTGGCATGCTGTCAATCAACTTCTGGGCCACACCCTGACTGATGGCAGCCCATTCTTGCGTAATCAATGCTTGGAGTTTGTCAGAGTTTGTGGGTTTTTGTTTGTCCACCCGCCTCTTGAGGATTGACCACAAATTCTCAATGGGATTAAGGTCTGGAGAGTTTCCTGGCCATGGACCCAAAATGTCGATGTTTTGTTCCCCGAGCCACTTCGTTATCACTTTTGCCTTGTGGCAAGGTGCCCCATCATGCTGGAAAAGGCATTGTTCGTCACCAAACTGTTCTTGGATGGTTGGGAGAAGTTGCTCTCTGAGGATGTTTTTGCAGAATAGTCTGTCCCTGATGTTTTTCCTGGAGAGAAGTGGCTTCTTTGCTGCCCTTCTTGACTCCAGGCCATCAACCAAAACTCTTCGCCTTACTGTGCGTGCAGACGCACTCACACCTGCCTGCTGCCATTCCTGAGCAAGCTCTGCACTGGTGGTGCCCCGATCCCGCAGCTGAATCAACTTTAGGAGACGGTCCTGGCGCTTGCTGGACTTTCTTGGGCGCCCTGAAGCCTTCTTCACAACAGTTGAACCTCTCTCCTTGAAGGTCTTGATGATCCGATAAATGGTTGATTTAGGTGCAATCTTACTAGCAGCAATATCCTTGCCTGTGAATCCCTTTTTGTGCAAAGCAATGATGGCTGCACGTGTTTCCTTGCAGGTAACCATAGTTAACAGAGGAAGAACAATAATTTCAAGCACCACCCTCCTTTTAAAGCTTCCAGTCTGTTATTCTAACTCAATCAGCATGACAGAGTGATCTCCAGCCTTGTACTCATTAACACTCTCACCTGTGTTAACGAGAGAATCACTGACATGATGTCAGCTGGTCCTTTTGTGGAAGGGCTGAAATGCAGTGGACATGTTTTTTTGGAATTAAGTTCATTTTCATGGCAAAGAGGGACTTTGAAATTAATTGCAATTCATCTGCTCACTCTTCATAACATTCTGGAGTATATGCAAATTGCCATCATAAAAACTGAGGCAGCAGACTTTGTAAAAATTAATATTTGTGTCATTCTCAAAACTTTTATATATATAATTTATTTCTTTATTGAAGAACGTCATACATTTGATCCATTTATTGTTACATTTAATGTTTAATGTTGTGTAACAAGTTAGTATCATTTCTCACTTACGTTATAGCAGCTATAAACTTCCCGCACCAGCTTCTCTTTTTTTTCCTCTTTTTTAAAGCTAATAAGAAAAATTGTGTTACTGAGAAACCGCAAAGCAGCATAAACTCCTCTGTCCTGAAGATGTCGGAAAACATACAGTTACATCTTTACCTCTGACTATTACAAGGCACTGACACTGGAGACTCCTTCCGTAAATGTTACATAACACTTCACAGCATCGACGATTATACGTTTTTAAATCTGTTTATGTGACGCATCTGCCATGCAATTTAAATTTTTTCCCCTAGGCTTAGGTTAACAGAATTATACATTCTCATACATTATTGGTTTTAGGTCATTATGTAGTGCACCATGGGCAGGGCAGAGGAATTAAATTTGTGCCAAAAGTATTAAACCTAACTTTTCAAGGAACAAAAATATACAATGAGAAAGAAGAAAAACATTTTGAAACTGAAAACTGTGACCTCGGTGGCAAAAATTTTACATCGTCTTCAAATAAACAGTGTTCTTTGTTAATAGTTATCTAAGCTTCGTTTTAGCTAATCACGGTTTATGAACACGTTGCCAGAGTTTTCATTTACGCTTTCAAACTTTTCGTTTACGTTCGACATTCTGGCTCAAACCTCTCATGTGGGCGGAGCTTAACAGCACTTTACACTTATTGGCTAGTGAGATTTGGATCAACAGCTCGAGTGTCCAGCTGAAGAGCTAGTCGTATGAGACTACCCAAACCTCAAATATTATTTACAAACAAATACAAATCTCACTAGCCAATGAGAGTAAATCGCTGTTAAGCCCTGCCCACATGTGAGATTTGTGCCAGAATGGCGAATGTAAACTTGCAGCGCATTCATAAACCATGATTTTCGAAAACTGTTAATAAAGAACGATGTTTATTTGAAGACCAGGTTACATTTTTGCCATTGTTTTCAGTTTCAGAGCGTTTTTCTTCATCTCGCTGTATATTTTTGTTCGTTTCTTGAAAAGTTACTTTTTACTTTTGGCACAAATCTGATTCCATACACCAGGACCAGGGCCGAGGAACACAGGACTAACAATTTTGGGGAAACTATAAAACTTTTTTGCCTGTTAAACTGCTCAGATGTGATTTTTTTAAATCTTTTATTTTTTTATATTGCGTAACCTTCATTAAAATGTCTGTTTTAAAAGTTTCACTGGTGTGTAGATTCCCACATAATTTTTTTTTTTTTTAAATGTTGTTATTGCTTCTCACAGAGTATCTGTACTTATAAACGTATTGCCTCACTTTCTCCAAAAGTTCATGCTAACTCAAACATCTTTGCTACACGTTCCACAAATAAACCCACTGAAATATTAGCATTTAGAAGAATTTAAGATCATAGTGATCATAGTGGCCCTATGATCATAGTATGATTTATAGTAAAAGCTTTGGACCAAGTTCTATAAATCTATAAAGCAGCAGTGGCTTTAGCGCAAGAGAAAGTGTTGATTAAATATAAGTTTGATTCAGCTCCAGGATGCTTTGGCTAATATCGGGTTCCACTGGGAATGCTTTAGGTCATTTAAAAAAGGACAAGAGGAGAAAAGAAAAGGCCTCCAGAACAACAGATGTCTTGTATTTAGCATGACAGAAATTCTGCTTACGCTCTACCTATGTAATATTACTTACTTATAATCAAAATTAGCATGCAGATGTACTGTATATTCATATTGCAAGGGTAAGATAAGGGTTATATTCTAACCGTAAGGGTGTTAAAGTAAACAGAGCCGATTCAGAGATGTGGCACTGGCAATTAAATCTATTACCTTATGTTTACATTATATATAATGACATAATGACAGTACCAGAGGGAATATAGTTTTAACTGAATGTTCTTACAAAGGTTTGTTTTGTATGTTAAAACAGGTTCCTCTTGAAATCAGTGAGACAGAACATGTGAAGAAAATCCTATCCATGATGTTAAACTTTCCTAAAGAGATCCACAACTTCTTCTTCAGGACAAACCGACACTGAACAGAAACACAGCAGGATGTGAAACGTGACACGTTTCCTTATCTTAACAGCACAAAAACCTTGGAATAAAAATAAAAATACAAAGTCCTTGCGTTGAAGGACTTTGTATAGCAAGCTGTCTAAAATAGATTGTGTGTGTTTCTAAGCAGAGAAAATCTCTAGGATGATAAAGAAGTTATCCAGAGAAGAGGAGAAGTTCAGGCTCGCGAGAACATCAGAAATGGACTGAAAAACTTTATTTGTGAATCCTGATATACTCGCTTCTTTGGTGGAAAAATGAGTATTTTTATCAGTATTTTATTATTTTATTTTTTAGAAATGATAAAGCACGAAAATAAATACAGACATGTTTGACAAAATTGGAAGGTCATAGGATTAAATTTAGCAGTAGGAGACACTGTACATTTCCTCAAAACTCAGGGAAGTGTTTTGATCAGCCGACATGATCACACACCAAAATAAGGTCAATGAAGAGACTTCCACAAACACGTAATAAACCGCGGCCTAACGATTAGTTTTATGATTTAAATATTATGACCCTGTGGAGATAGGTTTAGCACTAAAGAACAACACGAAAAGAAAATCACAGAAGTTTTATATATATTTTTAAAAGGGTCTGTGCTTTGTTCATTAATTCACCTTTTTGCGTCAGAGCTTCATAGGAAGGCGTAAATTAAAATAATTTGACACTAAATATGACGCTAAAGGCTTGTGCCCGTGCTTCAGTATTTGATGAGTTGGGAGAGAGAACAGGTCAGAAATAGTGATGGGGAGATCTGATCCTTTTACTGAGTTGGATCTTTGAATCTCGTTCAGCAAAATGAACAAATATTTATTCAAGTAATTGCATTCATTTCGTTCATTTGAGCAGAATTAAATTAAAATGCTTCATTTTCAATAGCCAATTTCCCCCAACACGTCTACTTACACAAACTCTGATCATGGTCCGAATAAGGAAAAATGATAATGCAGCCAAGGACTATCAGGACCAGAAATCATTAATTAACCACTCAACTGGATGTTCTCATTCTTTTGCCAGGTGAAGCTCTTGTGGCCTCATTTCTCATGCCTTTTGTATTATATGATATTTCTGAAGAAGAAGTAAAAGTAAATCTACTGTAAACAAGTATTTTGCTTTATCAATGTGATTTCCACAAACAGTTTTGCACTCAAGTCTCCATCAGTGAACAGTGGAGAAGTTCAACAAAACGGGCTTCATATAAAAACTGTAATGAATTTTCCTGGTTACACAACTGCACTATTTGACCATGTAGCATTAGCGCATTTATAGAAGGGATTTATTTATTTATAATCGCACTATCAGTTGCTACCAAGATGAGGATGGGTTCCCTTTTGAGTCTGGTTCCTCTCAAGGGTTCTTCCTCATATCGTCTCAGGGAGTTTTTCCTCACCACCGTCACCTCTGGCTGCTCATTAGGGATAAATTCATACATTTAAAATCTATATCCTGAGTTTATATATTTCTGTAAAGCTGCTTTGGGACAATGTCCACTGTTAAACATGCTATACAAATAAAACTGAATTGAATTGAATTGAACTGAATTGAACCATCAAAATTTGAGACTAGAAACGCATTGTGTAACTGTAAGAGTAAAAATAAAACCTAACTACCCGCTTGTCTGTAAGGAAGGTTGGGGATTATGAACTCATTTCTGTATGTAATACAGAATGTATGTATGGCTGTGACGTCATGTGACTAATGAACAAAAGATAAAAGGCTCTGGAGGTGAACTAATCATTTCTATTTCCTGTACAGAGTTTATGCAGTTTTCATGTTACAAACGAACTAAAGGATGCTGCGCATGCACGGCCAACACGAAATGAACGATTCACTCTCTGAGACAACTCGATATTCCTGAGTCATATAAAAGATTTGTTCAGAATGGACGCATTTTTCATGAACGACCCGTCGGCAGTCAGAAAATCACAGCAGAGTATCAGCTTCAAATCATACGTGAGCAAACAGAAAGTAAACGATACAAAGGAACGATATAACATAAAAACTAATAAATAAATCAATCAATCAATCAATCAATCAATCAATAAGATGGCAGGCAGTGGTAAGATAATTTAACTGGAGATGCAAGATAAAACAAAACAAACACACACAACAACCTGAACAGTCACACGTTAATAAACCAGACAGCTTTAAAACTAGCCTTGCCATGATGAAGAACAAACACTTACCACTTTCTTTAACTAAATGATTTGGATATCCCTGAGAATCAGATGTGGATTTCAATTCTGAGCGATGAGCAAGATGCAAGTCTGTCTTTCTGTGTAGAGAAAAGACACCAGCTGAAGGAAAAAAGCGTGACAGTATGGAAACTCACACAACTGGAAATTCTCGCTTGTGACGAACTCTGTATAAATGACAGCAGTAGACAATGAGACATGAGCAAAGGAACATACCTGAAATGTCATGCATTTTAAAGCCTCTTGTTCTTGTATTACTGTGAAGTTCATTCCTCAGCTGTGTGGATCATCAGAGCGATGAAACGTCATTAATTCATGCATCAGCAAAACTCTGTGAAAGTATCTCATATCACATGCACGTTTAGTTATGTCATTATATTCTTTCTGGGATTTTGATGTTCCCTTTTAAAGTTGGACTTAATCTGATGAATGAGGAAGCTCTGCTGCCTGATATTCTAATAAATGATGATATGTATAAGTAATAAAACATGACAGGGTGGTGTGATAAAGCGGAGTCACTGTTACCCTCCTGAAGATGATTATTTTCCTGTATATTTCATATAAATGTAGCGAATCAGCTTTAAAAATGATAGAAAAGCGCACGCTTGGATTCAAAGCACCGTTTTAAAGGAGACAAGAGTTTTAAAGCGTGCCCGCATTATCTACCAGAATATGTAGTGAAAATTAGCTGTTTGGGTTAATTTGATATATTCTCCACCATTTTACGTAAGTAAAAATTAGTTGTTAAATCGAGCTATCTTTATTCTCCTCCAAAGATGTCAGAGAGATTAACAGATCAGCTCGTAAAGGGAAATTTGACTAATTTAGTATTACTGATCAACTATTCGTCCAGCGATAAGTTGAAACTAGTGTATT
The DNA here is from genome assembly GCA_023630585.1 of Cranoglanis bouderius. Classification (NCBI taxonomy): domain Eukaryota; kingdom Metazoa; phylum Chordata; class Actinopteri; order Siluriformes; family Cranoglanididae; genus Cranoglanis; species Cranoglanis bouderius. The sequence goes on from CM042569.1 coordinate 1,117,170, forward strand.
CATCAATTATGCATTAGATATTACCTCCGTGGCCACCGGCAATAATATCCTAAACATAGTGACACATTATTCTAAGAGCATGTAGCAGAATCGCAATTCAAGGCAATAGACACTTGTAAGCAAAAAGAACACGCATTTAAGAACAGACGAGATTTTATTGAACTATTCTATGACACAGAAACTAATCTAATATATAAAACACATGCACGCACACACACACACACACACACACACACACACGCATACATAAACAGGTGATAACGAAGAGTGAATGAAGTTCCGAGTCTCTAGCGTTGCATGCTATTTCACAGACCATGATCTGAACGAACCATCAACTTATTAATTTATCTTCACTTCCTTTAGAAGGGCTCAACTTATTATAGACACCAGATTAGCTAGATTCTGGGGTGTTGCGCTTGCCTTAGCTGTGTTGAAAGGATTTCCTCGTTACGTCGTGGTGTCGTCAGCGGTCTGGTCGGTGAGAGGCGTCTCGGAAGACCAATCGGAATGCTGAGTGGAATGAAGGCGGGAGGTTTGAAAAGCAGGCGGCGGCTCTCGCTGGGTCCCCAGGCCGAGGTAAACGTGATCTGATCTCCCCGACGTTGATTGGCTCTGGAGACCCTCCACCGACCCCGTCCTTCGAAACGTGCCAAGAAGCAAGAGACACGAGAGAGAGCGAAGCAAGTGACGACCTCAAACTTGTGTTCTTAGGATTTTAACACTTCCTGGGCTAGTCCAGCCCAGAGTGCTTCCTCCAATCAGTATTGTCTTTGGGCGGGGTGTTAGCCAGATTCTCCACCTATTATGCTAATCAGCCCCTTGTCCATGTGGATGAGTGGTTCCGCACTCTTCAATGATGAGTGGATTATTAAACTTTGGGGGGACCCTTCGGTCGGTGATGTTGGAGGAAAGGACATCAGCGAGCGCTGGAAAACATCAAGCACAAACAGCCACACACATACAAGCATCAAGACAACACCATTACTAGCTAAATACTGGTGCGGGAAGTGAATTATTAATGTCTACAGAATACCTTTATGACACTTCAATTCTAAGGTTATTGGCTTTTGTCAGCCTTTTTCTCTAGGTCGTTGGGCCTACAAGAAAAGAGGAAAGCGAGAGAAAGCAATAATAGTGGAAGTGATCGGCAGAAGAAAACTCTTGATTATAAACAGCATTGTTTCCCTATGCTGATGTGAGTGCACTTCTTTACACTAGTGTGAGTCGATTTAAGTGTTTATGGTGGTTGATTTAGATGTATGTTAGGGTGGTGTAGTGTATAAGTGGTCTGAACTGTGTCAATCTGTTTCAGCTCCCCCCCTTTTCTTGCGCTTCTGATTTCACTGGAACCATTTGAGGGTCAGCTCTCTGTGCCCATGGTGGATCTTGATCCTGTATGCGGCTGTTGTGAGCTTGTCTATGATATCAAGCTGTTGGTCCAGTGATGCAGTTCTGGCATGTCCTCATGTTTCCTGGAGTATTCATTTCTTTGGAGGAGCTCCTTCAGTTGCTGGATCAGTCCTTGATCAGTCCATGTCAACTGAGGATGGAGTGTCTTGTTCTCGGGCATACTCAGGTTTGGCTTGTTCTGAGCGGTGCCGAGGTGGGCTCCATCGTCGACTGCCCTTGTATTTCTGGCGGCTGGTTAATTTCTTGTGGTTGCCACGGGTATGGAGGTACCGTTCTTCAGGTGAGAGTCTGGCGCTGTCATGATGCTGAATGTCTTCCAGTGCCAGCTCTTGGTCATGGGTTCTGTGGTTGCGGACTGTGAACATTTTATTACCTTTCCTTGAGGCCATCTTTTGTTTGTTGTAGGCCCGGTGGGTTAGGTCACGAAGCTGTCGGATTGTCATCGTGCGAGGGCAGGCCATGACACCTAGGTGACGGCTTACTCCAGGATGCAGGTTCCTTAGGAAGAGGGTTTTAAAGTTCATGTCCTCTTCCAGTTCCAGCTCATTGTGTGCCCCAAAGTAGGCTCGCCTGAGCCTGTGGTAGTAGGCTTGGGGATGCTCTTGCCGACCCTGTTTGGTTTCCAGGGCGGCTGACAGTCCATGTTCAGACTCTGGGTCTGCAAATTCTTTAATCAGTGCCTGACAGAGTAGATGATAATCTAACCTGATGTGGATCGGCTGTCTGTCAAGGAAACTTCGCACCTCTGAACTGGATGTCCTCCTCAGAAGAAAGAGCCTGTCTCGGTTGGTCACCTGAGGCCTCATTTCCAGGTGGAAGTCAATGTCCTTTAGGTAGGTCTGTATGTCGTAACCTTCAATGGCATTCGGTGTGAATTTATTGATGTTCCTGGCCAGACAGTTTAGGTCTTTTAGGTCCAAGCCATGTGCAGCTTCGGGGTCTGCCTGGATGGGTCCTTTCCTTCTGTCTGCCGGAACAAATTCCTCCGTGAGGGCTGGAAAGGCTCTGTGTTTTGCCCCCTCACTCCTTGTTTCTTGTGTCAACCCGTACATGGGGGACCCTGCTCTGCTGGGCCGTGGTGATGCTGGCAGGTGTCTCACCTTTCTTGGCTCTGGTTGCAGCTTGTAGGCATGCTTGAGCTCTTCTGTCACTGTGTCGACCTCTTCTCTGGTGCGGTCGAGCTGTTGTGTCAGACTTTCAATTCTGTCGCTGGACTTTTCCAGGTGGGCTTCCAGGTCCTTGATTTTGGTGTTCTTGTTCTTAATTTCAGACGTAGCTTTCTCCAGTAGCTGCTTGGTATATTGAAGATTGTTCGCTAGGTCTCTCTGGGCAGCTGTTGCTTCATCCTTTTCTTTCAGGGCTGCTGCTAGCATTTCTTGGAGCTTTGCAATATCTTTGTTTGCCTCTTGCTCCATTTCATGTGAGCCTTTGGGTTTGTCCTGGTCTTTCTCTTCCAGCTTGTCTATGCATCTTTGGGCACGGGTCATCTCCTCTTGAAGATAGGTGATGTGCTTGTCACTTAGTTTCAGCTGGGCCAGGAGGATGTGGCTTAGGCAGATGGTGATTTGGTTTTGCTCCTGGTGACTAGAATGCTGTCGCTGATCATGGGTTATGAGTCTTCTTAGAATTGTCACTACTATTAATACTAATAACAGTTCGAAGACCTTGGGTGTGAGGCGGCCTGTTGCACTGCTCAGCCATGCCTCTAAGTCTTCCCAGTGGGCGAAGCGGTCTGTGACGTGAGGCATATTGGCACGTCGTGGGGGAGCCTGGCGTTGGAGAGACTGACACAGATCTTTACAATGTGTGGGAGCCTAAGTGTAGTGGGACAGCTAAATGTTGTTTAAGTGATTGTAATTGTGAACCTCTAGTGGCGTGTTTTGAGGACTTGTGGTCTCACTGCGGGAGAATGACTAGTGGGTGGAGTCTTTCTTCCTGCAACACAAATCAAAACAAACGACTAAAGGGGAAAACTGAGAAGGAATAACAAAGCTGTTCTCGACGGAAGAAACTTCTTCTGTTAAAAGAAAACTAGAAAGAAATTCAAAGATTTGAAAATCAGAAGAAATTAGATTTGGTATAAATCAAGCAGGGATTGATTAAACTCTTATGGCTTATTCCCCTTTTTTTTTTGTAGAGTCTGTTGATGGTTCACACAGGCTTGGTCTCTGAAACGTGATCGCTAAGAAAGAAGCAGGTAGAAAAGGACAGAAAGGGACTGAGTATGATAAAGCTCAGTTAGTGAGTGTATCGAGTTCACAGATAGGCTCTCCTGCAGTTATGCTTAACTAGGAGTATTGATTTACAGTTGATGTACAACTATATGCCTGGAATGAGCTTAAAGTAAAAGAGGGTTATCTCTGATTTACTTTGAAATTCATTAAAAAGGAAAGGTTAGTAGTGTATCCTATTGCAGGGCCTTAGAGGTTAAATAACCGTGTTTTAACTTGATGGAGAAGCATCCACAATTTAGAGTGTTTTCAGTTAAATTTAATAGCTTTATTAAATTTACATTTAACACAGTAAATTATTGTGGGTAAGTGTCTCCCTTCTAGAAGAATGAGGGAAAATGGTAAAAAGTGAGGAAAGTAAATGAAACGAGAAAGTGAAAGAGAAGTACAGGGGTTAATCACTTTAGCAGTACCCAAAACATTAGCTGTATCCAACTGCTGTAAGTCACAACATGCTAATCGCTAACTGCTAGTCTTTGAGGCGTTTTAGCGTATGCCTCAAAGTACACACTGCTTCGGGTAGCTTAGCAACACCGGAGAGTTTATTTACAATATGGCGTCGGATGACTACGCATGCGCAGTTCGGAGTTACAACGGAAGAGTCTCCTAGGACTTCCGGGTTCACTCGTTGCTATGGCAATCTACACAAACACAGTTAGTTAGTACGTTGTGTGTTGCACGCAAGCGCTTTGCGTGAACGTCGGCGCATTTAAACACTACGCACATAACACACCACTTACTTGTAGCTTGCGAGTGGGCGTGGCGCTAAGAATCTCTCTTTGCTGAGAGTGATATAAACTTATTTAAGCAGCGGGTACACTGCGAGTAATGCGATCTTGGTGGATCTTAGCTTCTCTGGACACACAAACACAGCAGTTTTTTGTTTTTTGTTTTTTTCGCTGTTGGTTAAACGAATTTATTCCGCTTTACTGGCTGCAACGGAATTTCAAATGCAAAACACACGATCATGAATTGCTGCATGCAAATATAGCATGTTGGGAAATGTCAGCGCATTTCACACAAATAAACACTATTTGTAGCCCGTTTTATGACGTGGCGCTTCAAAGCTCAGGTTTTCACCGTGAGATCAGTTTAATCTGCAGGTTCCCTGCGGCTAACTCAATACTTATAAACTAATAAATGCGATCTCGGAGGATCTTAAAATTCAGTGCCAGCTTCACTGGGCACACAAACACAACAGGGTTTCCTTTTTTTTTACGCTGTTGGTTACACAAACTTATCAAAATTTAATTTGATCTCGTTTTAAACAAACTTTCATTCAACACAGCTCGGACACTGAAAGTGTTGCACTGAGAGGCGTATCTCTCTCAAAGCTACTCTGCGCGCGGACACAAAGGACAAGCACGAGCTCGCTGCTCTGATAGTTAACTCAGGGAATTAAAATAGCTATTGGAATGGCATTGGAACACGCAATGGCATCATTTAGCTACAACACGAGGCCGTTCAAAAGAGACTGAGGAACACGCTCAACTCTCTATTTTTACCGTACTGTGAGAAGATTTCTTCGTTCTGACAGAGGCAATTTTAATGATTACGATAGCTGTTTGACCAACACTGGAACACACAATGCATCAATTTAGCTATACATACGGCCTTTTAGGAAGAATTTGAGGAACATGCTCAATATCCTTATCCTTGCCACACTGAGAGGAGATTTCTTCGTCCTACCAGGGGCACTTTTAATTATTACTCCCTGTAGGTTAACAATAGAGAAGCAGCCCGGGCTATCACTTCACATCCATTCACACATCGGACTCGTCTTTCCGTCTCTGATCTATTATCCACAATAATAGAAAAGTTACACACGTGACTCAATGCTTACAGTCTAGATTGAATTGCCCACATTCTTTCCACCAAAATATGTAGCGAATCAGCTTTAAAAATGATAGAAAAGCGCACGCTTGGATTCAAAGCACCGTTTTAAAGGAGACAAGAGTTTTAAAGCGTGCCCGCATTATCTACCAGAATATGTAGTGAAAATTAACTGTTTGGGTTAATTTGATATATTCTCCACCATTTTACGTAAGTAAAAATTAGTTGTTAAATCGAGCTATCTTTATTCTCCTCCAAAGATGTCAGAGAGATTAACAGATCAGCTCGAAAAGGGAAATTTGACTAATTTAGTATTACTGATCAACTATTCGTCCAGCGATAAGTTGAAACTAGTGTATTCATCAATTATGCATTAGATATTACCTCCGTGGCCACCGGCAATAATATCCTAAACATAGTGACACATTATTCTAAGAGCATGTAGCAGAATCGCAATTCAAGGCAATAGACACTTGTAAGCAAAAAGAACACGCATTTAAGAACAGACGAGACTTTATTGAACTATTCTATGACACAGAAACTAATCTAATATATAAAACACACACACACACACACACACACACACACACACACACACACACACACACACGCATACATAAACGGGTGATAATGAAGAGTGAATGAAGTTCCGAGTCTCTAGCGTTGCATGCTATTTCACAGACCATGATCTGAACGAACCATCAACTTATTAATTTATCTTCACTTCCTTTAGAAGGGCTCAACTTATTATAGACACCAGATTAGCTAGATTCTGGGGTATTGCGCTTGCCTTAGCTGTGTTGAAGGGATTTCCTCGTTACGTCGTGGTGTCGTCGGCGGTCTGGTCGGTGAGAGGCGTCTCGGAAGACCAATCGGAATGCTGAGTGGAATGAAGGCGGGAGGTTTGAAAAGCAGGCGGCGGCTCTCGCTGGGTCCCCAGGCCGAGGTAAACGTGATCTGATCTCCCCGACGTTGATTGGCTCTGGAGACCCTCCACCGACCCCGTCCTTCGAAACGTGCCAAGAAGCAAGAGACACGAGAGAGAGCGAAGCAAGTGACGACTCAAACTTGTGTTCTTAGGATTTTAACACTTCCTGGGCTAGTCCAGCCCAGAGTGCTTCCTCCAATCAATATTGTCTTTGGGCGGGGTGTTAGCCAGATTCTCCACCTATTATGCTAATCAGCCCCTTGTCCATGTGGATGAGTGGTTCCGCACTCTTCAATGATGAGTGGATTATTAAACTTTGTCCTGAAACTTGCATGTACATGTCAGAACAATCTACACAAATTTCCTTACTCTTATGATTTAGGAAATCACTCAGTGAACACATACATACCAAACAAGACATGTTTGACTATACTTAATAAATGAAATAATTAGTGGCAACTTAAAGGTGATACACATGACGAAAATAGAACAACACATGGTAGGACATAGGTGATTGCAGTTGTTCAAAGATGTATTAATTCCCACAGTCGTTGCTCCTGGTAGGCACCGATTGTGGAATGTGTGAGTCCTTGTGTGGAATTGTGGAATGTGTAATCTTTGTGACTGAGCGAAAAGGTCTCTCCTTTCTTCCACAATTTATTGGCCTTACTGGTCTGGCCCAAAAAGGCCTAAATCACTGCATTTGAGAGCAGTTTCTGTGGTCGAGAGGCTTCAGCCCTGGGTCAAGGAGGCCTTTAACGCTTGCCGTGTTGGTTGAGATAAGGCAGATGCACATGCTGGATTTAAGTGGCTCCTGGGTGTCTGGGGTGGATTCCTTGTTTTATGGCTCCCTGAGTGGAGACATTTTGGTCCAGAGTTTCTTGTGGGTTCTCTGGCTGAGAAGGCCCATTGTTTTATTTCTTCTGGTTATAATTGTGTGAATTATATGATGCTGCTTGTGCTGAGGCATTACAGCCTACAGGAGGGAGGTGGCCAGTCTTGTAACATGGTGTGAGGACAACAACCTTACCCTCAACACGGACAAGATAAAGGAAATGATAGTGGACATGAGGAAAAAGAGGAGAACTCATCAGCCACTGCTTATCCAAGAGCTTGAAGTGGAGAGGGTGAGTAGTTTTAAATACCTGGGGGTCCACATCAGCGAGGACCTCACCTGGACACTCACCACCACCCAACTGGTTAAGAAAGCACAACAGTGGCTGTACTTCCTGAGAAGACTGAGGAAGTTTGGTATGTCTACTAAGATCCTCAACAACTTCTACAGCTGTGTTGTTAAGAGCGTCTTGACCAGCTGCATCACGGTGTGGTATGTCAGCACTACTGTGAGGGACCGCAAACGTCTGCAGAGAATTGTGAAGACTGCTGAGAAGATCATCAGGACTCCACTGCCCTCTCTGCAGGCCATTTACCATCGCAGAGTCCACAGGAGAGCTGCCTCCATCCTTAAGGACCCCACCCACCCCCAGCATGGACTGTTCATACTTCTACCCTCGGGACGGAGGTATAGTAGTATGAATTGCAGGACTTCTAGATTAAGGAACTCCTTCTACCCCTCAGCTGTCAGACACTTAAATGGATAACCAGTGGACACAGACCAGTCTCAACCATCTCAGAGAACAGTTGGATTAACTGTTGCATCAATTTGCACATTTAAGATACTACTGCTGCTATTATCATTGCATATTTCTACTAATATTATTGCTGCTACTATTAAGGAGCCTCATCTCAGTTTGCACATCTATCAATGTCACTGCTGCTATTTGTAGTTGCATTCAATTCCGCACATACTGTATAAATTTCTTGCACATAGTCAATGTTGCACATTTGCATATGTATATGTGTGTATGTATGTATGTATGTGTGTGTATATATATATATATATATGTGTGTGTGTGTGTGTGTGTGTGTGTGTGTGTGTGTGTATGTATGTGTATATGTGTGTATATGCATGCATACGTGTGTGCGTGCATACATATATATATATATATATATATATATATATATATATATATATATATATATATATATATATATATATATATATATATATATATATGCCTCCATAGTCTGTATCTTATATTACATAGTTTATTTTTTATTTTTTATTTATTATGTTTGTGTGTGTATGTATGTATGTCTGTTTTTTTTTTTTGTTTTTTTTTTTTTTTTATTCTACATAGTTTGTACTTGTCCTGGCATTCACTGTGGACAGCAAAGAAAGAATTTCACTGTACAGGGAAACCTGTTTTTCCTCATTGTGCATATGACAATAAAACACTTGACTTGACTCATCAGAGAACATAGTAGAACATGTAGTGCTGTGAAGTTTCAAAAGTGTAGAAAGAGTGTGTCAAATACTAACTCAAATAAAATAATGCATAATGTGTGTATTTCTAGAAAAACATGTTCCGTTATTTGTTCTTCCCTTTTTACAATATTTTTTTTGTTTGCTTTTGAAAGGAGAAAATGTTTTTGTCAGAAGTGGGATTCGAACCCACGCCTCCAGAGGAGACTGCGACCTGAACGCAGCGCCTTAGACCGCTCGGCCATCCTGACTTACAGCAGCTAGCGGTATTTTTAAGGTTTATAAAAATCTGAATGGAATAAATTAAGCTGAATAAAATAAGACCCGGAATTTTGAGTACTGATAACTAAGTATTCACCAAAGTTCACAAAGCTATTATCCTGCCGACAATTTGATTTACGTTATGAAATAATGAACAACTTTACCGTAAAGTTTGTAGTATATGCTATGACTGAAACCTCACAGTAGAGAATATTATCCATAATCATAACTGAAAAAAAAACACTGATAATATTTTATAAAACATGAAAACGATTTCGTCCAATACAAGTAAGAACAATTTCTAAAAAAAAAATAATAATAATAAATAAATAAATAAATAAATAAAAATAATAATAAGCAATAAAATAAAATCCATAAGTATTCAATTATTTCTCAGAAATCAAAGAATTTGTCTTGCTGTTTAAATGCGCATGCGCGGGACTCGGTCAGGTGTATTACGAATATCTGTACACTAGGTGGCAGTATACACCTAAACAATTATCCAGCAAATCCCTCCATATCCAGCACTAGGCCTGGTGTAGACGTGAACACCCATCCCTGCTGGGAAAAAAAAACAATAGAAAGCCTCATAGAATTGCAATAGTTTTAATGGTTATAATGGGAATTGTATTGGTTTCAACGGTAACTGTAATGGTCCCTGTGGGTCTCTACTGGTAAGTTGTTGCCTCCTATTGGTGGTATGTTACAGTATGTCTAGTGAATACCATTAAGGACCAATGATGTTTTTGATGGTTAGCTGATGGTTTGTAATGGTATTTGTAGTGGAAACCATCAGAATTTCTATGATGGTTTCTATTGTTTTTTTCAGCAGGGATAATGCACTTTGCAGTTTGTAGGAAATAAAGTATGGCATCATTTCAGATACAAAAATTTTATTATTTTTTTTTTTATCATCTGAAAAGCCTTTTTGCACTTCTCAGATTTGCAGATTTACCTCTACAAACTCGGAAATAAACAGCCGATAAGTTTATGGTGAATGGTCTTCCCTCTCTGTTCCCTTGTTAACACCTTTTCCTCTTTGTTCCTGCGTAACTCTTCCCAACCAGGTACAGACAGACGAAGCCCCTCACCATTTGCGCATTCCTTTGTCTCTCTGAACGCCATTTGCGTGCGTTTGCATACCTTCCCGAATAACATTTGCTCGTATTCCTATGACTTCCAGAAAACCATATATGGAGTTGTTCCTGTCTTACATTGATATGCTTCCTGTTAAATGCAAATATGCCCTTCTGCCTAGCCAATCAATAGTTAACCCACTGTCTCTGTTGTGTGTGGAGTCTGATATATACTCTGCATTTCTTTGAATAAATCAGACATCTTGCCATTTGAATTTTGTGTGTCTGTGTGTCATTTGGCAAACTCTCCCAAGGCCTTGGTGTGGGAAGTGTGTGGTGGGGCGAGTGCACCGTCTTTTAGTATACTTTCTCTTTCTCTTTTCCTAACATCACAACCCTCTCTCCACAAACCCTAACAACCACTAACGGAAGTGAGCTCCTTTTCTGCGAGGTTGCGTCCATTACCACTGAAGCGATCTGGAAAAGTTTGCGAATGCATTAAAAGCAGGTGGCCCAAATATTTTGAGTGAAATCAACTGTTTTGTTTATGTTCATTTTAGAAGTTACTCGGGAAATGTTGTTTGTAAGTACAAATACAAATAATCACAGGACTGAGTGATGGCAGGATCATTTTTAAAAATGCACAACATTAGCATGGTAGAGATTAGACAGTCCCTCCAGGAGTTCCAGATTTTGCGATGGCAGAAATTAACACAAAATCAAATAAACACCATAATATTTGGAGAAGCTTGCAATTAAAAATTATATATATTACGGCAGATTTTCCTCAGATTTGGGCCAAGAAGCATCTTGTGACATCATCACAACTCGCATTCAGCCGAAGCCCTCTTCAATTCACGTGCGTCAAACATGAGTACAGCTAAAAGTCTCATTTACCGACAAACATCACTGTGAAAGATGTGAAACTATTTCGTGCGATTCAAGTAGTTTTCTGGAAAAAAGCACAAAAAACTCTATTTTGAAAATAGCTGCATTTTTGGCCACAACAATCAGAAAAAAAAAACAACTCAGCAAAATCCTGTATGGACTGATTAGATAGATTAGATAGATTAGAATTTCACTTTACATAATGATCAGTGTGATATGTACAGAGATGCTAAAAAAAAAGATTACAAAATGTGCAACAGACATTTAATACAATCATCGTTACCTGTCAAAGTGTACATTTCAGATTTCTCTCTCTCTCTCACACACACACACACACACACACACACACACACACACACACACACACACACTGTTGACATCAGTGGAAACATCAAAACAATACTACAGTCTAAAGAAGTGTTAGATTTAAATGCTTTATTTATTATATACAGTATACTAAATAATATACTCTTTATCGTTTGTAATATCTTCTTTATAAAGGAACATTTCTGTCTATTAATCAGGGATAAAAATTCATCTCCCTTCTTGCCCAGCAGTTTATGGTTAAAAAATAATTAGAAACACACGACTAATAAATGGAAAGCACTGCATTATATCTATAATACTGTGAGACTCTCACCTTATATGGTAAGGTTTATGTGGCCACATGCATTCTTATGAACGTGGTGTGAATAATTAGCTTTTAAGTGAAATCCAAAATAAGAACACACGATGGAGATAATAACTGCGTTGGTATGTCAGTGTTTAGAAGAATTATTTTTTTCACTCCACGTTACTAAGGCCTTACTAAACTCAACACATGCAGTATTGCAAATACGACACTGTCTACAAGCCACATGACTTCCTGTCAACCGTCACTTTTCTGAAGTAATTAGAATCAGATTCATAAGTGACAATATTTATCTTAAACCTGAAAGATCATGTACAGCGTCCAGGATCAGATTTAGGCATGATTACGAGTCGAGTGCGTTCTGAGGCATGTTCTCCGAGTTCGTTTATTCCTCTCAGTCCATGCTGCTGAGATCTATAAGAAAGGCGCGACTGCTCAGATCTTCCTTCTGTCGTTGGTTTTCGAAGTGATCTCCTCAGTTCCCAAACAGCGTACTCCCTCCAGCAGCATGGGTGTTCCGTGATGGCGGTCTGCAAAATTCAGGAATAAAGACAGTGGGCTTCATTTATCAATGATCCTTTAGTGAAGTTGTGTGTAAACGTTTGCGTAAACCACACCGAACAAAAAATTTATTTTCAGAAACACCGATTTTCTTTGTACTTGTGTGTGTATGTTCTTGAATGTTAATCACCTGTATATTACCAGCTCATTTTCATGTAGTGACGCCCACAAAACCCCGTTAAAGTTCAAGTGCACGGACAGCTGTGAGCACGAAACGGATGATCAGGGTAAAGCGGGAAATACAGGAGTAGAGATCGACTGATATCGATTTATTATAACCGATACCGTTACAGATTATTTGCATGTTTATTTGCCCGATAACCGATATGCAGAACCGATATTTATTTATTGGTTTACTTCTGTTTTTGACACAGTGATAACGCCACTGAACTGAACAAACCGTTTTATTTATAACTTCACTTCCTCCTTTCATAGAAAACAAAACAACTGTTATTTATACACCGATAACTAGAGGGGTCTGAAAGAGTGTAAAAAAAAATAAAGCAATGGCGGTCCTGCGTGCAATTCACAAAACGCCCACAAGATGGCGCCATTTATCAGTGGATCCGATATTACAAAAACCGACATCCGATTATGGAAGAGTGCTTAAATATCGGGGAAGATATCATTAAAACCAATTATCGGTCGATCTCTATACAGAAGTGTAAGTTAATTTGACGCACGTATATACCAGTAAAAATATTTAATAATATATGATATTAATAATGATAATCGAGCGCTAAATCCTCCATCAGCTGAGGAGTTTGTGTCCGGCTTACGGCTCTGCGCAGACAGACAGACCGGTCCATCCTCCATTAATACACCGACATTTCTTTTATCATAATTAAATGATACATTTTATTTATCTTAATTTATGGGTGTGTGTCGGCTCGCTTTCTTTATTTCTTATATTCTTTAATTAATGCTAATAAAATAAAATGACTGGTTTTCACTAAATGTTCTGGATGGAGCTCTGAGTTCCTGACTGAGTGAACTAGCATGAGGATGTTTCTCTGATCGAGACTCCAAAGCTCCTCTATAAGTGGCTCTGGAGAAGGACGTCTGGTAAACGTAATAAAAATAACAATACATACATACATACATACATTAAATAAATAAATAAATAAACAAACAAACAAACTCCACAGTATATTCCAGATAATAAAGTGCCATGCTTGTAAATCCATGCAGATCATATGAAGTCGATCAGGTCGAGATTTGTTAGTTAGTCTTCTGAAACGTAAACACTGAAACGTTTACACACTCAGGAGCACGAGCAGGATACGAACGTTTTTCCGAATTTACAGGGTTTTCGTGAATCGCGAATTTCTTGTGTCAACGCTCGTACTAACGGTTCACACGTGTATCCGTCTGTGTCCAGCTTGATAAATGAGGCGCAGACATAGAAAATTATTTCTAATTCATTCATCTTGAGGAAGCGATTCATCCTGGTCACGGTGTTTGAGGGACCGGAGATCACCATGCATACACAGACACACTCTCACACATAATTCTTTCTAATTCATTATTTATTTTACAAAATACTGAAATATGATGTGAATGTTATTAAAAGTTATATAAGAAATTAATATTATATAACTGATTCTGACTTAAACAGACTAACGGGTGTGAAAGCGCTCTTATTCTCACCCATCACTCTGGCATGTATTCGGACTTTAACGCTGCTGTCTCTCCTGCTTCTGTTGACGAGTGTGAGCTCATCCTGCACCACTCCTTCCTGCTGAGCGCTGTACTCACACACCACCTTCACTCCTCCTACAGACAGAGAGAACAAGGGAGGTGAGGAGGACTGCCGAGAAAATGATTGGTGCCCAACCTCCAAGAACTTTACACCTCCAGAGCGAGAAAAAGGGCTAAGAAAATCACTTTGGACCCTCTCACCCAGCCCACTTTCTCTTTGAACTATTGCCCTCTGGTTGGCGCTACAGAGCACTGAGCAGCAGAACAGCCAGACACAAGAACAGCTTTTTCCCTCAAGCAATCTCCCACCTGAACAATTAAAACTGCCAACAGGGTCTCTTCATTCTGCATTTAATGCAACAGTAACTTAATCCTTAAAAAATATATATTTTATTGTATTATACACCTCTGTACATTCATTCCACTTCCATTGCACATAACTGAACATCTGTAAATACCACATCTGTACATACATAATCCCGTATTGCACTGTATTATATATATATATATATTTTTTATTTTATTTTTTTATTATTTATTTTATTTTATTTCTTTAAATACTGTGTGATATTCCATTTCTTTTCTTCACCGGAAGCTCCTGTCTCCAAAACAAATTCCTTGTGTGTGTAAACATACTTGGCAATAAAGCTAAATTCTTCAGGTGAGAGGATGCTGTAATTATCAAATGGGCCAATGCTGACCCCTAGTGGTACTCGGGGGTACTGTTAAAAGTAAAATAATAAATTTTAAGCAGGAGAGGGGATCAATAAAATGGACTTAGAACCACATACTACTTACTATGAGATTAAAATGATTGAATAAGTATCTAAGATGGAGACGTGATGTGATAAAAGCAAAATGGACAAGTGGCTTAGTAAAAAAACATAATAAATAAAAAAATAATAGTCCCACGACTGAAACTCAAATTTATCACCAGTGTCAAGATTTACATCAAACTAACTACATCAGTGAACATTAAATAAGCTACTCGTTATTCATAAACACTCTAAAGTAAGTAACTAGTAAGGAAGGAAGTCAGTCTTTGGCTTTACAAACAATTCTGGGGTACTGAAGAAAAAAAAAAGTAGCATTCGGTTTGTGAGAAAAACAATTAAAATATTCACGTATATTATAATAACAGCTTAATTAGACTTGACCTTCTAAAACCTGCTTATTTATTATTAATGTATTAAAAGCTGATTACAGCCTCTGCTCTTCTGCTTCCTGTGTCACAGTTTGAGAGCCACTGCAGGGTGTATAAATAATTAAAGACATATTACAAAGACAAAACTTCGTAACAGAGAGACGATTATATACTGAATCCAAATAAATATACTGTACTTTACTATAGATCATTTTTTCTGCTCATAATAGTGATGGTACCTTTTTTTGGCTCTTTGTTTCTGATTGAAATTTATAAAAATAAAACAAACCTCAACACTTACTGTAGATTTGGTAACCTGTGAAACCCGGCGTGGAAAGCGGCGTTACCTTCAGGGCGTGGTACGATGCGGGTGGCACGTAGGCGTGGTTTGGGCGTGGTGCGTAACGCCGGGGAGAGCGCGGTGTCTTTTCCCAGAGAGGGGACTTGCGGGATCGAGAAGACGATCTCATATTTATGTTGGATTTTCAGGAATCCTGCCTAAACAGAGATGAGAAAGGTCAGCAGTGAGGAAGGAACGCTAATAAAACAATATTAATTAATCCTCATGCGCTTAAAACTCTTGTAATTAAAGGTGGCACAAACTCTACACAAGTGAAAGTGACTAATGATTCCTGTGGAGCAGGAGGGGGGCGGGTGGGCCGGTGAGGGGGGCGGGTTTTCGTTCCAATCAAGCAGGACTCACACCTGATTCCACCTGTTTAATCAGTTGATTTTGGCTTTAAATAGACTCAGGTGTGGCTTCTGCCTGGTTACTGTTACACAGGATCAGCTTTTTATGAATTAATCCATTTCAACCTTAATGTGCTTGACTGGTTTAGATCTTATGTACGTGACACAACATCAACACTCTGTGAGTGTAAATTAGAAACAAAGGAAAAATAAAGTACATTACAGAGTCTCATAAATATCTATCTTAGGTCTGTCGCTTCAAATTTGAAAAATTAATGTTAATTAACCCTCTCATGCACACATTAATTAGACACGTATCCAGATTCTTTTATATTCTCTCTTTCTGTTTTACTTAAAATTGCAAGATGTATGAATTTTGGTTCTGTCTGAATATTATTTTTATTAAAAAGTAAACGAATTGTCTGCGAGTAAAAAATATATATATATATATATTTTTAATCTTCCAATGTCCAAAATTTTTTTAAATATTTAGGTTTTAAAATATCTAATGTTGAAGACCATTTTTAAAATAAAATATCATTTCTGAACAAATTTCCACAGTTCAGGACTGCAAGAATCATTTTCCCAAAAACACTCATTTACAAACAAACAAACAAACAAAAAAAAACCTTTTTAAAAACCTAAGGCGATCATTCGAGTCTGGCACTAAAACATTTTTTCTTTGATTTTTCTGTGTTTTTTTAAATAAAATTAATAACATAAAGATAAAATAAAGATTGAGACTCACAAATAAAGAACAGAAAAGCCACAGAAATGTATGTTAATTTACAACATGATGATCCCAAATGATTTAGAGTTGATTTACATCTTATGTTTTCCTAAACTTGACTGTCTGTGTGGACACTAAGCATGAAAGGGTTAAAAAGGCTAAATATCACAAGAGGTGGAAAAGTTGGTCTTTCAATAAAGATTAGATGAAAAAAAAAAAAAAAAGTGTGATGGAAAGATGTTTTTGAATAAATGATGATGTCACGTGTTTCAACTCTTCGTTGTGCTGTGAAAGAATTGTGCTGGTTATTAAATATAAACATAAAATATATGTGTCATGATAGCGCTGCCAAGGGTGCGCTGAACTACATTACCCATCAGCCCCAACATGTCACATGTCTCCAGCACTCTCACCGTGATTAACACTACTATATACAGTCCTAGCTTCTCAGTGTCTAGTTTGATCACTGCTACTCTGTATGTTCTTGCCTCATATCCACAGTTTATGTGTATTATCCTTGTTTTCACATCTTTGTTGTTTTAACACTTTCCTTAATGAATAATCTGCACTTGCGTCTGCCTTCGCCTCTGGAACGTGAGAATATGTAACCGATTAGTCCCGCCTCCAAGTGCTACCGCTACCGCTATCGATCGGTGCTGGTCTTGAGAAGGTACCAGACAATAGTGGAAATTTCTGTACTGTGTAATGGACCCTGTTGCAGTTTTACAACCGCCATATGAGTGTCACCTTGACCAGGTAAGCTCCATCGGGCTCGGCTACAGCGGTGATGATCTTGTCCTGCTGCGTGTCCTCACCGCTCTCGCTGAGGACATCGTCATCCGTCTCGTCCATGAAATGGACTCCTCCGCATTTGGATGTGGAGCCTGTCGGAGTGACGGAAAGTGAGAGAACGAGATGGTTGGATTACGGAGATGTAACAGTGAGTGGGAGGGAAAAAGAGACACGGTGTGGGTGTGTGCCAGAGAAGGAAAACAGAGCAGAAACAGAACTAAAGTACCGACTGAAATGAACGGTTTAAAAACTATCAAACGGGTTGATAAACAAAATTCACAGATACACAATACCTACAGAACACTCAGGGCCAAAAATACACAGATGACCACAGTGATGTACTGATTTATTGACACACACACACACACACACACACACACACACACACATATACTGACTTTTCCTTCCTGTTGCCATGTCAACACAAGGCCGTGAAAGACGGGTGGTGATGTTCAGCGCCAGTGGGATGTCATCGCTAATAACCAGCGTCCACCGTGTGTCCCTGCTGAGACACGACAGAACAGTTATCAGTTACCACTAGTCACTTCCTGTCCTTCTGCACAACGTGTTCCTCAAACCAGGGCTCTGAAACTCAAATATTTGATCTGAACTTTATTTTATTTAAGCAGGGTAGTCACACCGAGGAGGTTACGTCTCTGTCTGAAGCCAAAAGGCTGCACAAGTTACGACTAACAACGTTCACACACAGGACATAACAAATAGCACAGAAGCAGAACTCGACCCTCAACGGCAAGAAAACAAGAACCTTCATACTGAAACAATTATCTTATAATAAACAGCTTAATATCTGCTCATGGAATTGGTTTGGGGCACGATAACTAAAAGCTTTCTTACTAAATTCAGATTTCACCTCTGGACCATCAAAATAAATGTAAATTGTACAACGTGCTATTTGTTTGCAATATTACTGATACAAAGAAAGAAATACAAAATAAAGACAAATATACTCATTTAAGGTCTTTTTTTAAGGATCCAGAGTAGCCTTTGCTTTAAAACGAGTTGCTATAAAACATTAAACTATAAGTGACACGTTATAGGTGGTGAAAGTGTTTTTTAACCTTTAATACGTCCAGTTTAAATCGTATATCAGAGAGGTTTATGCAGTGAGGAGGATAAACTGAGCTTTAACCAGTGACTGGTGTTACATAAACCTCTTTATTCCCATCGCTGATTAAATTCAGCTGCAGAAACACCGGGTCACTTAAGCCTGAAGGGTTTTCCAGCCTGATGCCATAGCAGAACCCTTTTAAGCTGCACAAAGAACCTTGTACTCTTAAGTTCTTTAAAGAACCGTCTATTTACTGGTGCTTTAAAGAACCCAGAAATGATTCTTCACAGCAGTTCCACAAGAAACCATGTTATCAGTATATACTGTAAGTTATCAAAAAAAAAAAACCTTAGTTAGTGCTTTAAGGAACCAAAGTAAGGTTCTTAAGAGTGATGCATGCCATGAGAACCTTTTCCAGTCCCACAAAGAACTCACTTTAACGTGTTAAGGGATGAAACCTTGAAGAACCAATACGCTGCACTGAAGAACCTGTAATGAACCATAAAGAACTTCTTTTAATCTCCAAAGAACCATACAGCTCAACTCAAGGACCCTATACAATGAAAAACGGTCCTTCACGAGAAGAAGGTTCTTTGCAGAACCTATGGTGCTGTAAAGAACCATTGAAGAACCTGATGATGATGCTGATGATGAAAAATTCCTCACTGCACAGCAGAGACACGTTCAAGTTAAAATTAAAATAAAAGAAAAGAAAACATGGGAAGTTTCTAAACCTTCCTAAACGTCCTGTATATCTGAAGCTGAGCGAGCAGCAGTGTGTGGTGTATTTGACTAAAATGTATTGACTCAGCTGTACGGTTTGATTCCTCTGAATTTTACCGCGAGTGGTTCCTCAGAGGGATTCTGCAGCACCTCATAAATAATTAACTGACCTTGTCCCAAACGACCTCTACCTCCTCTCTTCCTGCAGCATTTTAATCCGGTGGGATTTTATTTAAAAGTCAGTTCAGTAAACACTGAAGATAATTCGACCCTGACGTTTCCTGTGAGATGTGTGATATAAGAGGAAAAAAAAAAACCTGCTTTTACTAAATAAACTCTGACGTTTCACATCTACAGAGTGTCTAATCGTTGTTAACGCGCCGTGTAATCGGGTAATTCATCGTTTTAATCGATTCGCACTGTGTACAGCAGCTGTGTATCTGCACCGAGTCTTATTTTAGACCGAGGGAGCTGATTTAGCGTCTGATCTCAGCAGCTCAGAGAAATAAAAATGTGTGGTTCTTATTGCTGAGCAGGTCAGAGAATGAGACACAACTTTTGTCTTATTGACTTCAAAAAAGAGAAAATAAATAGGAGCCGGTGAGGGAAGGACTGTTTACGGCTGCTGGAACGTCGCATTAAACATTAAATGTAACAAAAAACGGATAAAAAGTATGATGTCGTGTTTAATCAATAAGACACTGTAATTGTTGGTAAACTGCTGTGGTGTAAGAGGAATAAAACATTTGGAGACGTGCTGCTGCTATAGGAAAATAATTACCTTAAGGGTGGAAACAGTAACCCATCTGTTCTCCATCTCACCACCCTGTCGTTGATTATTTTCCTTTAACTGCATGAAGCCGAGTGTTTTATTCCTGACTTGAAATTGATATAGATTTATGAAATGTATTTTAATCACAAAATGCTTCACTGATGACAAAAAAACCAAAAAAAAACAAAGAAATATCCTAAATGCAGTCCCATAATATCTGAGTAACGCACAGCTGTGATACGCTATTAATATAAATCACACATCTATAACCTATTAAAAAGGGTTTGACGGCAGATGAAAGAGACCAGTGGGACGTTCAGAAGAACAGATGGAGCATCAGCATGATATTTATTCACATATACACACAAATCTGATCTGCATCTATCTCTCTCTCTCTCTCTCTCTCTCTCTAATGTAATTAAACACCTTTAATAAACTACTGCGCTCATTTAGAGAGAATTTTTAATGTTTAATGTTTCATTAATGTTTTAAAGAACTGAGAGAATAAACAACACTTTAAATCAAATTCCCAGCGTTTTAGAGTTTATTATCAAGGTGTGTATCTGATGGGACATCGTGTTCCCACACACACACACACACACACACACACACACACACACACACACACACACAATATGCGGGTCGGTTACTGAGGAAAAACGCACAAACCTGTGTGTCGGGATTCTCCGCTTGTCTCTCAGCCGCAGGGGAAACCTGGTGTGTGTGTGTGTGTGTGTGTGTGTGTGTTCTGAGCTGTGTGCTCTTTTTTCTGTCCTTCTCGCCGCAGATGTGCAGCATCTTTGACGCGACACGTCAATCACGGAGACGCGCTTCACCCATTGGGCGAGTGGACCTCATACTAACCCCGCCCCTAATCTCAGAGGCAGGCTGTTTCCTCATAAAAAATACTAAGAATCTTTAAAGAATTAAATAATAATAATAATAATAATAATAATAATAATAATAATAATAATAATAATAATAATAATAATAATAATGTCAGCAATTCTTGTGTCTTCGCAAAACACTATCTACAAGAAAAGGGGAAAAACAGGGACAAAAAAAGAAAAAATTTTTATTCACATTACACTCAGTACAGTCAGGATTGTGATTTTTGTATTTTTACTAATAATATTCAAAGGAGCAAAACTGAGATTAAACAGATGGTAGATATACAGTCAGTACAGGATTTTTGTGATTGTTGTGGTCAAAAATGTTTGATTTTGCTGCGGCTTTTTTCGACAGTCTTTTGTGCTTTTTTTTGTTGTAGAAAACTACTTGAATTTGCGAAATAGTTTTGCGCGGTCTTTCGCAGTGATGTTTGTTGGTAAATGAGACCTTTTAGCTGTACTCATGTTCAACACACGTGACTCGAAGAGGGCTTTGGCTGAATGCGCGTTGTGATGACGTCACATGACGCGTCTCGGCCCAAATCTGCGGAAAATCTGCGGCCATTTTGAAAAATGCAATATTCAGCTCCTCCGAATATTGTGCCGTTTCCTTCGCAAAATCCTGGAGGGACTCAATAAGGTGATGTTTCTAATGGCTGTATATAACAATAAAATATGTTAATTTTGAACAAGACGCACACACACACACACACACACACACACACACACACACACACACACACACACACACACACACACATACCTAATAACATATCCTATACCTAACAACAGCGATAAAATATGAACAGACGACATGAAATAACAGCGATCTGAACGAATTTCACAATTATTGATCGAAGCAGAGCAGGCTGTAAACTGTGCAGAGGAGGAAATACAGCAACTTCATACAATCCAAGTCACCAAATAAATCTTTATCATGTTTAAACGGTGGGTTTCACAAAGTGCGTGAGGACGTCTGACCTGAGCACACAGAGCAGGATCAGCGAGTATTAAAAATGAGTGCAGTGAGGGAGCACTTCGGTTCTGCGAGCACTGAGCACAGAGACACGCCCACTTCCTTTCCTCTCCATGCAAATTCATGCTAATGCCACAACGCCTTAAACAAAAAACTCAGCATGAGGAGTTCATCGCTAGCAGCACATGCGGGCTAGGTGAGAACAAATATTTACACGCAACACAAATAGCCGCTCTTCGCTAGCAGGTTGTTCTTGATGATCAGCCGCTATCGGTTATTAACAACGAAGGATTCTGACTCAGTATAAACAATAAAAAAGCATTTTACTCACAGCTGTACAGAAACGCTTTCTGAAGTGAGAGAAAACCCGTTCTTCTCCACTGCAGCTTTACTCCATTCAAGCTAACTAATGTAGCTAGCTAGCTAATAGAGTGCTGCAGGAATGAGTCCGAAAACCCAGAAATGAGTTAGCATTTTAGCACTTCCGGTTCCATCGTCACAAAGCCAATGGGCTTTTTGAATGGGTTCTTGGTTAAATGACTGAAATAAGGTCTGCGGTTAACACAAGCTCAAGATATTTTCACATTTTATTCTACGACATAAAATACATCAGTGATACCACACTCGGGATTTTTGAAGAAGGATGTTGCTAACAGGTGGCTAAACGGGACTACAGAAAAACTCATCTACTATACAGCCTTGTTGTGTTTACACTCGCGCTCTGGCAAACTATTCCAACTCAAACTATTCCAACTTGCAGATTTATCAGTATGTTCCAGTTGTTTGGTTGTTGATTTTTTATTTTTTTTTAATTGAAGTGCTATAAATTCTATCGGAAGCTTAGTGGTGGTGACGTTGAAGTCATGTGACCGTGGTGAAGTTCGTTTATAGCCTAACTTTAGCTTTTTACTTCTGACGATTGTATTCATGCTTCAAAATTCATAATATTAAAATAAAAATTCATATTGTGAAGATTATCTCGATGAACAAAACGTCTAAGAATCATAAACTTTTGTTGGTCACAGAGATTATTTTCTGCAGTAATCCAAAAGCCAGTGGAAGAATCCTATTGGATTTTTGTCGAGGGAAGCAGGGTGATGCTAACTTCCGGGTTGGCCTACACGAATACCTCATCCCTGCAGAACTCTATACCCTTCATTTAAAATCAGCCAGCACTGTTGGTATTGACGAGTACCAAAAATCATGAAAGTTTGCAAATTCTAAGAGATTATAAACGTGTTGATCAGCGATTTTCACTCAGACGGACCGATGGGACAGATGACAAGAGGAGCTTCGTTTATCCCGGATTTGTTAGTGCAGGGACTGAAGCACGGATATAAGGTTTCGGTAAAGAAGTAGACATTAGTGAAAATAAGTGCCATGGTGTCAGCGTTATAAAAAGACACTTGTCCTTTTTCATAGTCAACGAAAATCCCGACCTTCTGAGGTTTGGGGTTCAGGTAAATGGGCATCAACGGATTGGCACGGAAGGCGTATTCATGTTGGTCTCGCAGACTCAGGAGCCAGTAGCCGTTAGCCGGACTGACCGAAATCTTCCCCTTGCGATTGACCGAGCGATTGACCACGCCCAGGTCCCAGTCGGTCTTCTCACCCACATGGACCTCCCAGTAATGGCGGCCTGAGCTGAAGCCTTGGCAGCCGAGCACACAGACAACGCGGTCGAAGCGTTCGGGCGTGTCCGTCACGGTGTGATAGCGGTCACTGCAGTACACCTGCTTACAATCCTCAGAGATCATCAGTCTAGGGTGGGCGGAGTCTCGATCCATGGTAACGTCCACTGAGAAAGGAGCAAGGTCCGTGGTTAGAGGTTTAATATGTAAGGAATAAAACACTACGATGAGTGCTGTTATAGAAAAATAATCCACAGTGGGGTAGCGTGATACGTGAAGTTTCCTATAACAGCAAGTCCTGAAGTGTTTTATTCCGTTTATATCACAGGTACAATTTGTAATTTATTAATGAACAGGAAAACGTTTGATTCTCTCAAATAAAACTGTTCTTTGGTTTGGAGTTCGGCACAGAAGTTGCAGTTCATTTTAAAAAGCAAGTCGATAGCAACTTAAATTTGGACATAATATATAATTAATATATATTAATATATAATGAAACTGATTGGATTGAATTCTGCACAGGAAGCTCTCCTTAAGGAATCTGTTCAAATCACCGTCTAGTAACTAAACAAATAAAATTATTTATTTTTTAAAAATCTTTTTAAAAAATAAAATAAAAAATAAAATACAGGAGCGTCCACATGGGGGCAGCAGAGTTCAAATCTGGTGGAGCTGGACTTTGTACACAGTGACAAAGAAGAACTGAGGGAAAAAACTCACATGCGTAGTCCTGTATTTTCCAAACTCCTACAAGTGAAAGCACACACACACACACACACACACACAGACACACACACACACACACACACACACACACCCACACCCATACACACACACACAGACACACACACACACACACACAGACACACACACACACACACACACATACACACAGATACACACACGAGAGAGAGAGAGAGAGAGAGATTAAAATAATAACATGTACTCTCATATAGTGCGGCAAAGTTAATAAAATTATTGCGTACATTCAGAGAAACAGATGAAACTCACGTGGTTGTTGTTTTACAGGTGATTCCATCGCTGAATGTAAACCTGTAAAACACACACACACACACACACACACACACACACACACACAGAAATAGTTTTCATTCTTTCGTGAGTGAAGTGGAGCGAGAAACAGCAAAGTGAAGGATTTAAAATGATAGATGCAGTAAAAAATAAATCACAGCATCACCAATACCTTTAAAACCTGTGATCTCTACTCTGTCAGAAATAAAGGTACAGTAAAGGTTCCACTGTCGCTGGTGTAGAACCATCAAGGGCACCTTTAATGTGTATCTTTTACATGGGAAGGTGCATGTAATGTAGCTACAATTAGCTTTTAGGCTAAATCCTTACAGGTACATCAGTGCTTCTTAAAACCCAATGATGTCATTTTAAAGGTAAAAGATTTGCAATAAAGATCCATAAGATGTACTCCTGATGGTACCATCCCAGAAACAAGGACAAGTACAGTTTGGTACCTTTATTTCAAACTTCTACTCTGGAAAAAACAAACCCTAAAGAGTTCATTAAAGACCAAACACTCTGATGTTCGTTAACCCGCTGCTTATTCTGTTTAGAAACGAATTACAGTTCCGATATTAGTGGAAATAATTTCGGTCATTTGTTCATGCATACATACATTTTTTTTTAAACGTTTAAATGTCTTAACAGTGTAGGATAGATCATTATTAATATTAATATTTAATAACACAAATGGAATATAATTGCTTGCAGATAATAAAGATATCAAGGGGTTTCCTTTGTGCTGAAAGAGATGTAGTGATTAATGAGGCGTACTGATATATAACGTGTTTCTGAGTTTACATCATGGAGCTGTCGTAATCCTGACTGTAAGACGAAGAGAAGAATTTCAACTATCCGCTCTATTTCCATTCACAACACATCTCCATACAGAAAACTTCACCATATCGAATCGACACTCGACACGTTTTTAACCTGTTTAAGTGGCGCACAGGTCCCCGTGAATCAGCTGTTACTATAGAAACGATAACGTAATAGAACGAGCGCTTTAATATAAACCTTCGTCACCTGATGACCAATCAGAATTCGGCTGCTTATAAATTCAAACTGGTCACTGTAGAAATATCACCAGTTCACTGAGACAAAGAGAGCCAATTTGATTGGCCATGACCTAACCACACCTCTTGGTAATATAACACTTCTAACCCCGCCCCTTTTTACAATACAATACTAATTTACAATATGATCATATCGAGGCCATGTATCGCAGTGATATTATGATCATTTTTTTTCCCCCCGATAATGGAGTTAGTGGAGCGGTGTGTGTTTACAGCTCTGCGGCAGCTTCCTCAGCTCGTCCTGGACTTTCTCCATCATTTCAGTGACGTTTTTAAGGACCAGTCCGGCCGTGGGTTCAGGGGTCAGAGTCACGTCCGTCCAGCTCTTCGTCGGAGGACCAGTAGAGAGGGACGCATACGTCTGCGAGGAGAGAGTGAGGAAAAGATGGACTGATATTGTATATTGTAGATTATCTCTGAAATTTTGAGGTAAGGAGATGTTGGTGATGTTTATAGAAGGATAATAACAAATTTTTTTAAAAAAACATTAACTAGTAGCATAATGCGGCAACAGCTTATAAACAACAACAACAACATCAACAACATGTAATTATTTATTTTCAGCAATGGAAAATAAGGAAATTGTTAAAACATTTTACACTCATTTAAAAATCCCAGAATCTACCTGCATAAATAAGCAAGAAATTACAAACCTCCTGCTTTCCTTGATAAACTAACTTTTTCGTCCATCATCTTTGTTACTGAAGTACAGAATGATGTTTTTAGAAGTGTTTTTTTTTTACACATCCGAGGGAAATGACTGGTTAATTTCAGGGTAATGACTGTGATTGCTGTGCATGGCTGTTATTCAGTGCATGGCTGTTATTCAGTTCCCTCTGGTGTGACAGACGAACAAAAGAAACTAATTTTCAGCTACGGCAAGAACAATTTTCTCCTGACGCAAAGGTATTAAAACTGTTATTCAAAGCACAGCAGGATGAAATTCTGACTCATTACACTACAGTCTTACTCAAAAGGAAACCTGTCAAAGACAAAGAAGGATAAGAACATGAAAGCTGAACTGAATGTTATTCCATCTCTTACTTTAATGACGAGGGTGAAAAAAAATTAAACAAAACAGCGAGACAACTGAGTCATATGTACTTTAACTGAAATGGAAAATACGTCAAGAAGAAGAAGAAGAAGAAACTCATTATTGGATCTAGTTTATTTTTTATAGGTTTAAGAAAGTTTAATATATTTTAACTAATATATATTATATAACTAATGTACTGTGTATGAACTAATTTCAAGCTTAAAATACAGTAGTCTTGTTCTTTCGGCAGATGCTGATTTTAAGCATTTATATCTAGACGAAGATATTTATATTTATATCTAGTGAAATTATCTACCAATAGAATAAGATCTTTTAAAGCTTGAAATTAGTAAAAATGTCAGGAAATAGATACATTTCTGCATAAATTACTGACATGATGGATACAGACTAAAATTCCAGAGATACCCCAGTAGTAATTACACTACACACCTCCATATAGAAAACTAATCCCACCTGAATAGGGCTTTTGTAACATTAATGCCTGCACTAATGATCACGAAAATATATCATGAGAATATATATGTATATACAAATTGAATATTTTATATATATATATATATATATATACTGTATATGTTTACATTTGCACTAGTAATACGATATGATCATGATGATGGTTCTGACCTTGAAGAAGCTGAAGTGGTCATTGGACTGACAGAGCTGAGACAGCATGCTGATCCTCTTCCTCAGTTCGGTGATCTCCAGCTGAAGGTCCCGGATGAGGGCCTGTGAGCGAAGTTCTGCAGCAGCACGGCCCATCTCCACTACCTCCAACATCTCGGCCTGAGATCTCTCCAAGGAACTGATCAAGGCACGGAACATGCTCACCGTTATCTCCACCTCCTGCTGTGCGTTGGCCTGAAGACAGAAACAGGTGACGTTTTTCCAGCGTTGAGGTGTTGGTGCTGCTTCAGGGAAAACCACTCAGTCTAGAACCTTTAATGGTTCTGCAGTTGGTTCTTTTGGGGAAACCCTTCAAGGTTCTATGTAGACCCTACAACAATGTTTTATTTATTAGAGTGCTCCCTACCAAGAACCTTTAACTATCCAAAGAATCCCTTTTCTTCTAAGAGTGTATATAATCAGTTATGGGCGTTTCCTTACACACTGCATAAAAGCAGAACATATTTTACCATCTAAAGTCGAATTCTTTGTAAATATCACACAGAGTAATCAAAAACTTTGCTTAAGTTAACAAATCAATGTTTTTATTGGTTTTAGCTACTTATTCTGAGTGTGTATAGGATTAACACAAGCATTAACAATATTTTTTACTATTTAGTTGTTGTTGATCTCTCCTGGACCACTGATTCATGGTTGTTTATATTTGAAAATATTTGATTTTTCTTTTTTATTTAATCAATGCTCTAAACAGTGTTTGCAGTTTTAATGTTGGTCATAAAAATGTACTGTTTAACTGATCGGTCAGAAGGTGTTGATTAATTCTCTATAACAGCAGCTCTGACAGCAAATCAATGGGCTCGTTCTAATACGCTATGGTTTCTATAGTAACAGCTCATTCACAGGGGCGTGTACAGCGGACGCTCCACTGAATAAATGAATTCAAAGCATGTGTAATCGTTTCTGTGGTCAGGTTTTCTGTAAGGAGATGTTTATTTAACATTTATGGAAGGAGTCTCCAGTGTCAGCGCTTTGTAACAGTCAGAGGTGAAGCTGTAACTTGAAGTTTCTCTCTTCAAGGGAGAGAATAAAGAGAGGCTGGTGAGGGAACGACTGTTTATAGCTGCTATAACGTAAGTGACAACAGGAACAGACTCATTTCATGACCATTGCCCAACCTTAAATGTAACTATAAATGAAAAAAAAAAAAAAGAGGTGTAGTTCTTTAATAACTAAAAGATTAATATGTACAATAAGGATGGTGCTGAGATACATACTTGAATGTCAACAAGCGACATTTGAATTTCCTCAATCTTCTTCTCCCTAGCCGTGATTAAACTCTGCACCTCCGACTCCATGATCCCCAACTGAGACTGAGCACAGAAACAGATCACATACGTCAGAAATTGACGTTATTTATATTTTTTAGTTAAACCACCGGCATATACACTCTCACCTTCTTAACGGTCATCTCCCGCCGGGCCGGCACCACCGAGTGGCCATGATGGTCGCCCTCGGCACACATCGCACACACACATGTCTGGTCATTCCTGCAGAACATATCCAGGCTAAGTCCATGCTTGCTGCACTGTGGTCCGGTTGAGCTCGCTGGACCGAACCCGCTGGCGCTGAACCTCCTCCTGCTGGCTTCATATGGAGGTGGTGGTGAAGATGGCAACAACTCTTCCAACAAATTCCCGCTGGACGATGTCCTTTGAAACCTGCTCTTCATTTCCTTCAGCAGTCCTCCGGGCAGCTCTCCAGGCCGAGGTGACCCGCTGATCTTTCGGTCTGAGATGCGAGGAGAATGAGAGCTTGCAGCTTGGGTACATGTGGAGATCCCAGGGCTTCCAGAGCCATCAGCCATGCGCTTGAACTGCTCTGTGATCTCCTTGAGGGTGTGATTGATGTGGAGGTCTGGACGCTTGCGGAAGCTCTCCTTGCACAGCGGACAGAGGCAGGCCTTGCCCTGGCTGTCCCAGTACGACGTGATGCAGGACAGGCAGAAGCTGTGGCCACATGGTGTAGATACGGGGTTGGTGAAGACGTCCAGGCAAATGGAGCAGGAGAACTGCTCCTCAGATAGGAAGTCCACGGGAATGGACATGGTATGGATGGACATCGACTGAAGATGAAAGGAAGAGATAAACTTGGGTTTAGGTTTTTTGGTTATCTATCAGATTTTAGATGTCTGATATTGCTCAATCATGGCAGATGACAGAACAGGGGTGGAGCTACAATACTGCAGGCTGTTAAGTTATTGTGTAGAGCTTATTATTATTATTATTATTATTATTATGCACATGACTTTACAGACACTCCTAAAGTCTACAAGATCCATCTTGTTTAGTTCATGTTGAGCTCTTGTGGGCGGAGATGGAAAGAGCAGCCTTTTCAGTGTAAAGTTCAACTCTAAATATAGTGAGCAATTATCCAGAGGTGTGGTTTTAACTCAGTAATAAATAATATCACCACAATGCATGAGTTCAGAAACAGTGTCAAACACAAGCACAAACTTTGCTACCTACAGTAGCTAACTTGTTACTAGCAAGTTACATTTATTTATATGATTTTTTTTTTTCTTTACTGAAATAACCTTTTACTAAACTCCAGGCATGAATAATAGACTTTCTGAGCTACATGTGATACAGTGGAACTGCAGTCTTTCATTAATCTGCATTAAGCAATGACTGGAAATAGATTTGATATACAGTTGTGTCATTACTCAGTAGAGCTACAAAAAGTCATTGATGAAGTTTAGGAAATTAGTTTAAATTTTGCAAAATTTTTGGAATTTCTGTTTTCTTTTTTAGTTCAAGCACACTCTGTGAAGAATTTTCTTTAAAATAATTCATTAATAGTTGTCTAATGTTTTTAAACTCAAACAGAAAGAAAAATTTATATTATAGTGTTAATACCTGTGTTGTTTTCCAGTTGTGTACAATGTTCAGGATGTGCCCACCTGTTAAAACCCCACTGCCACCCCACTGCCACCCCACTGCTACTCTATATCAAGATCCATAAAGATTTACAAATCCATCAGTATTCTGCCTGATTTCTCTTGTTAAACAACATGGAGTAACGCATTTCAACAATTCCTCCACAGAGAATGCTTGTGCTTTAAAAACAATGTTTCCATCCAGAAGAAATTTAAACAAATGTCTCAAACATAAAAGACTTTTTGTATTTTTCCAGCAACATCTCGACTGTGAATATTCTAAAGGTGGAATGAGACAAGAATCAAAAGAGCACAAACAATTACAGAGTTAAAGAGAGACTGGCAAACACACCAAGGTACTTTTCATCTTTACATTTATAATAGTTTTTAAATATATATATATATATATATATATATATTGGTTTTATTTGAGGCGCAAATAAATAAAAAATTGCAACCCGGCGTGTGTAAAAATGTTTAAAAGACAAAAAAAGTTATGTGAATGGGCAATCTATATTGAAAGGTCGTAATAATTACATCATAACCGGGAGCAGAGACGGCCGTAATGGTCACGTCCAAATCAGCAAAATGCCACAACAATACACATACTGTGCTATAATGTCATGTTTCTCCAACTGTATATCAGACTTTGTACTTTTTCATTTTTTTTGCTATATTTGATTGAATAAGTGGGAAAATGTAGAAGCACATGAAGACAAAAGTGTGTTTCTACTCTGTTTACTGTGGAATGAAGCTAAACCTGCTCCAGTCTGTGCAAACAAGTGGCTCAGACACAGTTACACACACAGTCTGTAAAGGAAACGCGTGTAAAACTGACTTCAGATCAGTGCCTGAGGAACAGTTTCACCTCGTGGATTTTGGTATAATAATAATAATAATAATAATAATAATAATAATAATAATAATAATAATAATAATAAATTAAAAAACAAAAAACTAATTCATGCTGATCTTTAATCATGAACTTTAATATTTGTTTTGATCGTTACGAGTGGTCAGGATGAGCTTACCTTCACTGCTGCTCTGCTTCAGTGCTCTTTACACTCATATACTGTATAGAATTTTTATTTTTTCCCTCCTTTTCTGTATTTTTCTTTATTTCTTTCTTTTCAGTTTTTCAAAATATAAGAAGTTACATCGAGGCTCGACTGTCGCTCTGACTCCTTCACACTCTGACTCCTTCACACTCTGCCTTTTTCCTCTGCTGATGGCTAAAAAAGAGTTTAGTAACTTAGGAGGGAGGGTGTGACTGCATACCTACACACACACACACACACACACACACACACACACACACACACACACACACACACACACACCTGTTAACCAGTCCAACAGGTTATACAGGTGTAACCATTCATAAATACTTTAAAAACACCCCCCTCTCTCTCTCTCTCTCTCTCTCTCTCTCTCTCTCCATCTGTTAGTTTTATAAATGTGTAAATGTTAGTAAATGAAGGTGACACACACACACACACACACACACACACACACACACACACACACACACACACACATATATATATACATCCATAATGCATATTACTAACTTGTTTGGGCATTAACTAATTATCTCCCATTTGCACTCAGTTGCCATGTAGTTGTTGACATGGTGGATTTTTCTGTAAAGTTTTTATGGAAGGAGTCTCCAGTGTCAGTGTTTTGTAACAGTCAGTGGTGAAGCTGTAACTTCAGGACAGAGGAGTTCATGCTTTGTGGTTCCTGACACAAAATACACCCAAAAAAGAGGTTCAGTAAAAATACAAATATATTTATAAATATTTTTTTTTACCTGTCGTCTTTCTATGAAAACAAAATTTGTTTATGTCCACATTTTTGTTATTTTGTTCTCTGCATTACACACCTTTGTTATTCAGTATATTCTGTGTTCCTCAGAGGAAATGTGATTAATTATTATTTTTACAAAAGTATTCCTTTACCTTAATGCACAATAAGGTCAAATCACATTTATTAAAATGCTACATGCATGTTATTGATGATATTAGAGTTATTAGATGTTTGTATGGGCGAGGCAGATCTGCTTTCTGATTGGCTGTTCAGGGTCTATTCTTTTACACAACAGAGCTCAGGTGGTGTTATAAAAAGAAGTCCACAATAAAACTAAAAAGAAAGCAAAAACATGAGTTCATAAAATCAGCTACAGCACAGAACAATTCTGTAAATCGATAAATTAGTACTGCGTCTGTGTGCTGGTTTCTGATGGTTTCTGATGGAAGTACAACATACAAATATACCCATAAACCTCCTCTAAATAGCTGTACGAAAATAAAAATTGAATAATAAAAAAGATCATGCTTTTGTTTCAAGGCTCATATTTGCAGCCGGCAGTTAATGGAGGCTTGAATCCGGTTTAGACGCGTGAATGACACTCAGGATGTCAGGAGGATCACGGTGTTGTTGTTCTCAACCTCCATGACCTTTACCTTTCAGTGGAACTCATTCAAACCCCATCCCCAGGGTCCTAATGCCCGACCCGCACCAGGTGTAGAAAAATAATTGATAACAAAAAGATCAAATGGAAATGGAGAGAGAAGAAGAAGTGGAGAAGGACTTGAACAGGACATAAGGCTCCTACAGGACTGTTTAAAGAAAGAATGAATGAGCAGGAAGAGAAAAAGTCTGTATCAGTCTTTACAAATCTCAGTGTGTTGTGTAAAGCTCTCACACAGCGGCGGTCTGGTGACTAATCTGATTTTTATCAAATGTTCTTCAGTGGGAGGTTTAGTAAACACAGAAGAATAACTCTACACACACACACACACACACACACACACACACACACACACACACACACACACACACACACACACACTGCTTACAATGCAAAACCAAGCAAAAAGAAAATGTTAAATAAAAGCATGGACTTTGAGTGGAAGAATATTTATTATTGTGAGCGTCAGTGTAGAAAGAACACATCAGTTTATCACTTAATCTATGACATCATCTGAAAAAGATACGGATCAAAGACAAACTTTTTATTATTATTATTATTATTATTATTTTATTTATTTATTTATTTTTACAATATAATGTAATGTGTAATCATGATGTCTCCTATATAGTTTGCTTTATTTTTATTTGAAAATCGAAAGAATACATTTTAAATAATTTACAGAAATAAAGCCTTTTTGAAATTGAACTGCGTATTTACCAGAAAAGTACTATTTTAGTTCGTTTAACATTTCTACGTTTGATTAAAAAGACAAAAAAAAATTAATTTCCAAAGCTGCAAAAATATTAAACTGTAATATCATGAGAAGAATACGTTACAAACATCGATGACGGAACTCGTGACCCAATTTGAAGCGTTTAACATCGAAGAGTTTCGGACGTTTTCATTCCAGTTGTATTTCACTGTGCAGATTTTTGGGCAGCACTTTCTCTCCAGTTCGACTCCATTTAATCTTCTATTTAATTTTTCTATTTCCTGTTTTGATTCTCAGGAGTTTATTTCTTTCGTGTTATGAAGTTTAATCTCCCGACTCTGTAGAGGTACATGAGCGGCTGAATGAAACTACCAAAGAAACTAAAAGTGATGCCTAAAGTGACCAAATCACTCATGAGCTGTTTATCGGAGATCAGGGTTTCGATGGAGGAAACTACGATGAGGGGCAGATAATTCACCGTCAGCTTCACCTGCAGCAGAGAGACGATAATAAAAGCTCTCTTCTTTACAAGGCTGCTCTGTTCTCTCTCGCCTTCCTTGCTTTCGTGGTCCGCTCCTGGTCCGCTGCGCTTCAGGATGGCGAGGATGGACAAACTGCAGAACAACTCCACACACAAGATCGTCAGCAAAATCGCCATGAGGACAAAAAGTTGCCCGGTCAACTGGCCACTCAGAGAAAGAAGCCCTGCTACGAGCCAGACCACGCCCAATCCGGCTGCCTTGTACCTCAGAGGTTTGTACTTCAGGTAGATGATGGGGTGGACCACGGCCACGTAGCGCTCCATACACACACAGCACTGGAACACGGGCTGACTGTGAAGACTCAGCATGCACAACGTTAAGCTAATCAGCCGCAACAGCACCGGCTCGCTCAGAAAGTAGAAGTTAAATGTTGCGCAGAGGACGATGAAAGCGCAGGTCATTTCCGTGCAGAGGAGATGAAGTGAGAAGAATTCAGATTCCAGCGTTGCACGAGAGCTTCTCATCATGAGCCACGCCGCCCACAATCCACTGGGCAACATCAGCGTGAAATTCACCGTCCCGAGAGACAAGATCACAATCACCCACAAACTCAGGGGGTTCAGTGGAATCACTGAGCTGGTGGTGTTGAAGGAACCGGCGCTCTCGTTCATCATATCTCAGATTAGATCTGTAATTCAGGTGATAAAAGTAAAATACTGAGTGTTTTTGGCTGGTGTGAGTTGATGTTATCACCCAGTGCAGATTATTTTCCTATAACAGCACCTCCCGAAGTCTTTTATTCCTCTTATACCACAGCAATTTTACACCAATTACAATTTTTCTATTCTTTTTTCCAATTATAGTCACATTTAACTTAAGTTATAGAAAGTCCACATCCAACAAATTCCTGTTCTCACTTACGTTATAGCAGCTATAAACGGTCGTTCCCTCGCCAGCCTCTCTTTATTCTCTCTCACAGTTAATAATACAAAAATAAACTTGTCTTCTGTCCCGAAGATGTCGGAAAACTTAAAGTCGGAGTTTTACCTCTGACTGTTACAAAGCACCGACACTGGAGACTCCTTCCATAACGGTTAAATAAACGCCTCCTTATAGAAAACCTGTACACCGCTGTACACCGTCCCTGTGACCGAGCTGTTACTATAGAAACGATAACGTATTAGAACAAGCGCATTAATATAATCCTGTGATTTATAGAGCTGCTGTTATGGAAAATTAATCAACACCTTCTGACCGATCACAATCCAGAAATCAACAGTGCTGTGAATATAAATATAAATATAGTGAATATAGTAATAATAAAGTAAATATAGTGTTAATTTGTTCATTTCACAGCTTGAGAAAAAATGTTAGCTGACGTTTTATCTCAGGTTGTAATAAATAAAAGCTTCAGTAGTTATTTGCATGCCACATCGA
Source organism: Cranoglanis bouderius (assembly GCA_023630585.1). Classification (NCBI taxonomy): domain Eukaryota; kingdom Metazoa; phylum Chordata; class Actinopteri; order Siluriformes; family Cranoglanididae; genus Cranoglanis; species Cranoglanis bouderius. The sequence goes on from CM042569.1 coordinate 1,152,264, forward strand.
TCAGAGTTCAAATCCCCTCACTCACTCACTCACTCACTCACTCACTCACCTGTGCAGAAACAACCAGAAATTTTCCTTCACGATATGACACAGAGTGTGATATATATATAAAATGGCGGTAAAAAATAAACAAGGGTGTGTGCTGTCTCAAACTCCACAGTGACCCTGGACTGCACTCGCTCTTTTAAATAATTTTTAAATATTTAAAATATTCTGTAAACACATTAACCAGGTAAAAAGGTGCATATTAATGACTACGTAGTCTTGCCGGATGCCATCAAACATATTCATTAAATATATAATTAAAAATAATAACTTCTTTCATATGTATGATACGATAATATAAATAAATCATTTGTCCTGTTCGGTCCAGTCTCTGATTATTCCATGTGTTACTTATGCAGGGAAATGAGAGTCTTCCTGAACACCTGCAGCGAGAAAATGATATGAAGGGACATAAACAAATGTGTACGTGTTGTGTTTAGAGCCTGACGGTGGCTTCGGGCTTCGGGCTTCGGGCTCTCACTCACACCACACTTTGTATACCATTCAATATACCGTGAGTGACTGATGATTGGTTGATTTTTCTCTGACTTTTATCCAAAGCGAAACGAATGCACTCTACAGGTACGAACAATGCAAATCATGCTTTTAAGGTTCATCATGTACCTGAATGACGTTTTACTACAGTTGTGTTCCTCTAAATGAAGGTACAAAATGCGTACCACAAAATAAAACCACATAAAACCACAAATATATCCTTTTAATCATGGATAAATTGTTGAAAAATGTAACATATTTCTCCCCATATTAAGATTTTAAAAAATACCAAAACATACGTGAATCTGACATTTAATTTATTATAATAAGTATGGAGTATGTTAAATAATAAAAACAAGAAATATAAAATTTTATAATAAATATGATTGAGAGATACATTATTTAACTGAATTATGAAATTAAGTTATTTAAAGATAACTACAGTGAAACTGTTGCCTTTCCTTTAACAGCTCTATTGAACAGCATTGGTTTTCATCTTATTTGCAGCCCACAGTTGACAATTTCACTGCTAACCGTGATATCTGCAGAAAATACAATGAGCATAAGACGTTCCAGCCCCAAATAGGACACATCCCTAGTCCCTTAGACCCATTTGTACGCATCTACATGGACTTTACTGACATGACAGAAAGGAAGGAAGGTCTAGTAGTAGTAGACAGATTCTTTAGATTGCTAAATGTTTAGTACGGGATGTAATTCCACAATTTGGCATACCTAAAATGATTAGCTCAGACAGTAGCAGCCATTTTGTAAACAGCATAATTATCTGCCTAACAAATTAGCTGCCGAATTCCATAAATGTAAATGTTTCCTGGTGTCATTTTATTTTATTTAAAATTATTTGAATATTATGTCACTGTGTTTTCTGCTATTTTAATTCATGCTATTTATTTAGTCTCCAGTATCAGCGCTTTATAACAATCAGAGGTAAAGCTGTAACATATATACACTGTACACTGTAGAGCAAAGATGGCTTCAAAATAATGAAATTAAATGATGTTTCTACATTTAAAATAAAATACAGTAAAGAGCAGTAAACAGTAGTAAATGAAACAAAGTCAATATCTGGTGTGACAAGAAAAATAAAAATATAAATATAAATAATAGTCTCCGGTACAATGTGTGCAGTTTTATAAGGAAATGAGCTGGTGAGTTTTATTGAGCATCTTGCAGAACCAGACACAGTTCTTCTGGACACTTTGACTTTCGCACTCGCTTCTTATTTCTGCAGTGAAACCCAGCAGCCTTCATTGTGTTTACTGTCTGAAAAGTGTCTCTTATATAATACGCTGCTTTCTTTAATGACATACAAACATTTTTCTGTAACATTTCATTCTGTGCTAGAAAACTAATGTTTGTGAATCTAAAATGTTTTTTGCACTGACTTGATCATGCAGACGTCATAAAATAAAAAATCTATAACAAAGTTTATACTAAAAATAAATAGGGTGCCTAAAACTTTTGCACACATGAGGGACCCTGGAGTTAAAACAAGGTTACATGCATAAGCTAATGTTCTATTTCTCTCCTAATCATTTCAACACCTGGATATAACATCTGGAGAGGTGCATGGTGATGCTCGGGAAGCTGCAATGCAGACCTTCTGGTTTGGCATACCTCTCAGCAGAGTCACGATTGGACTGAGCTTCTAGCCTGTTAACAGGCAGCGGTGAAGGTCCCTCACCCCGTGGCCCAGATGTCTACCATCTTTCCTTAAGCATTAATCATGGCTGAATCTTCACAGAATAGTGGATAATAATATTGCTTACACTGGTTAATAAGCAGGGAGGAAAAACTCATGATAGCGCCACCTTTAAAAGCATGTAATGGATCTTAATTTTCAAGCTTTGTGTAGAAAAATGATCGGATTAATAAACCCTGCGGCAAAATTCACCGACATGCCAATGGCTACCGCTAAGTTAAACACCTCTAGAGGGAAGTTTTGTTTCAAGATAAAAACACACAAAAGTGGGATGGTTTGCATCAAAAACACCATTAAATTGACAAAAACTATTTTAAAAGCCCTCCTCTTGATGACGTTCCCTCCAGCGTCGTCACGCTCCCTCTCCATGTCGCCCGGGCGTGGTCGTCTCAAAGCCTTCAAAATCAACAGGAAACAGAAAAGGTCCACGATGAAAATAACACTGTGCATGGCCCCCAGAGTGCTAAACGGCAACTGTGGGAAGGTGAACATGGAGGAAACGGCACACACCAGAGAGTTTATCCAGCTCACCACAGCACAGGCCAGGCGATACCTCATGTGGTTGTACTTAAGGAAGGTGATGGGGTGGACCACGGCTACGTAGCGCTCCAAACACACGCAGCACTGGAAGTGGCAGCGAGCCGACATGCTAACCCCCCAGAAAAACCCCAGAGCCTTAGTGACACACAGATCAGCGTTCACGTGGCACGTGATGGACAGAGGTGCCGCCAAGGACAGAAGGATCTCAGAGGCGGACTGACTCACAGTAAAGGTCACGTCCATGTCCTTTCTTGCACCTTGAGTGAACAGAAGGAAAAGGATGTAGCAGTTTAGAGGAAGTCCAACGGAGAGACTGATGATCTGGTTGCATATAACAATCACGGATGAAGCAGCGAGACCCTGATGGTCCTTCATGTCCAGGGACGAGTTTGTCAAGTTGATGTTCATATTCCCAAACGTCCTACAAGGATGAAGACACAGAAAATCAATATGGTGAGATTTGCATTCATGAACTCAAGGGTTCCTCAAGGGTTCCTCAAGGGTTCCTCAAGGGTTCCTCAAGGGTTCTTAGCTGCCTACGAGGGTTTAAAACTCATATCAAATGTCCATAACATCTACAATTAGAAAGCAGGTGTTGCACAGTTTGTCACCTTTTGTCTCTCTTGTACAACGAACTGAGTGAGGAAATTTTATTTATATAGTGCATTTAAAACAATAAAAGTAAATTAAGTTTAATAACTTACGTTAAAAATATAAATATATCTATTTTTAAAAAACTCTATAGAACACTAATAAGCTGTATGTGAGACAGCCACACTAATTAAAAGACTAATTTACAAAAGTAGGTTTTCACTCTTGATTTAAAAAGCTAAGTAACTAAAACGTATTCGCATATCAGTTTTCTATAGTAATATTATGTATAAATGTAATACAAATAAGTTACCTAGGTTAATAATAAACCACAATTATATTTAGTCTTTAAATGCACCACTCAGGGAAAAAAAACCCATGGAGAGAAATAATTAAAATAATGATTATAATTATAAATATTTGTCATATCCACTGTAAAGACTTCCAGAATTACAGTAGAAATGTACCGTACCTGTGAGGATCTCTCTGTCCATGTATAAAACCACAGTGTGGAGGTAACGCTAGCCATGTAGGATAATATCTGATATGCAGGTAGATGACTGAGAATATCATCACAACTGTGACAGCAAATGCAAAAAAAATGGTTGTTGATTAATTCTCTGTAACAGCGGCTCTGACAGCAGCGCAGCCGCAAAATCTCGGGTTTGTATTAATGCGCTCATTCTAATACGTTACCGTTTCTATAGTAACGGCTCGTTCAGAGAGACGTGTACAGCGGACGCTCAACATTAACGGATTAAAAACAGAACTATAAAAGGATAAAAATGATGATGTGTCATTCCTTAATAGATTTTAAAAATGTAATCGTTGGTAAATCGCTGTGGCGTAAGAGGAATAAAACACCTAGGGACATGCCGTTAATCAACTTATGGTAAGAGTAACTCTGCTCCATCACGCTTGTAGGCTGCGAAGAACTCCATAAATTAACCACAGGAAGGATGAGCCTTTGGTTTCTTGACTGTTTTAACTGTCAAGTTTCCTGGATGTTCTTGGTACATGTTTACAAAATGTTCTTACACTATAGCTGTAATGTTTTTAGCCATGAGCTTACAGTCTCAGAGGCTCCGCCCACAACTTAGATTGTCTCATATCTTTCGTGCATTTCATCACACACATATTTACGAAAACTCTGTTTAGATTTCCACAAAGTACTTTTAAGTGAACCCTTAAATAAAGTCATTTAATTTCGACTCTTACAGTTGATCAGGACCATCAGTGTTGGTATCACATTTCCCCAAATCTTTGAAATCTTTGCCATGGTGTAATTATTTTTCTTTCTCTCTGACTGTTCAGGGGAACATCTACACAAATGGTGCATTTTATTCAAAAGAGACCCTTACGGAAAAATCACGTGAACTTCACACGTGAATAATGACATGATTCACAGACATATGGTGTTTATACACTTCATAGTATTTCGCGCTTTCACGTGTGGACTATTCGTGTGATTTCTCCACATTAGTCATCCATTTTCTCATGTCAATATTTTGCATATGATTTATTCATTTTCACGTGTTTTTTTTTTATTTCCATATGTAATTTTTCCATGTTTTGACGTGAAAAACATGTCATCATATATTTGTTTATCTGTAAAGGGAGAGGTTCTCGGAGGCCAGACTATACTTTTCAGGTTTGCACTGGTGTGTGGAAACTAATGTGACTAACAAATAAGGGATTTTTAGCAGCAGACGCCGATCTCATTTTCAAGTTATACGTTTAGGAAAGACATAAACCAGCATTAAAGATCTGAACCTTACAGAGATAGTAAGAAAACTGCAGCATTGGATTTTACACAGGTACCTTTAATGTTGGCTGTTTGTTGGATAATGTCTGATGGCTCTTTCTTTTGTCTTCAACTGTTTTTACTTTCGTCCAATTTAATATTATTAACTACGGAAGGCTAGAGTGATTCTCTCTAACTGGATAATTCAAACTTTTCACTTTGCTCTGATGTTATAGAGCATTTAATATTGTACTTGTTGTAAATGGAAGTCGTAAAGTTATACTGCGGTGAACTGAAAACATAATTGGTTGTGTGGAATCATATTATGAGTTTATGACTTTGTTTCTCCTCAGACTGAATCTCACGGCACTTTTGGGCAAAGTGTGCTGAGAAATTAGACAAATGAATTGGATTGAAATATTGGATTTTTGTTCATTTGGATTTCACATGGATCAGTGATGCTTCATTTATTGTTTGCCAGTTTTCTCCCTGCTTGATCAGATCTTCTAAGTGTTGAGAAACTGTCAAATATATCCATCCAATTTTGGTTATAATTTGATTTTGATTGTTGTTTTTGTTGTTTTGTTTTTAACACCCCACAGCTACTCGTCTGTCATGAAGCTGATTTTCATTCTCCTGTGTTTTGCTGGTGAGAGCCGATTTATAAGTATTTACCACTGGAGTGCAGTTTATTGCAAATTGTATGTTCTTTTAAATTATTTGCAATTGCACTGACTGAGAAACACTCAGGGACCATAAATAATACCTCTAAAATAATCCAGATGAAAGCAAAAAGACTTGGAAAAGACTCGCTGGCAACCAGTAGCTGCTTTGCTGCAATAATTCAGATTTTTAAAGAATGCATTTTTCTTCTGAATGTCATTTACCTGATTCAGGTGTATTGGATGCTAAAGAAGTCCCAAATTAGTCTTTGAATGAAACCATTATCTGCCAACATCACCAACAGGTGCTGTACTGGTCGCTGTATCCATCCTACGAACAGTCCACCATAAATATCACTTGGTCATGACAAAGATGACCTGGGCCGCGGCACAGAACTACTGCAGGGTGATGTACACTGACCTGGCAACCATCGAAAGTGATAAAGATTTGGTAAGATTTCAGATAGATTCAGCTATCGTAGATCCGTACACTTACATCTGGATCGGACTCTACAACGACTTCGATAGCTGGCGCTGGTCCTTAAACAACCTCTTTTTGAAGAGTGCCACTCTGAGGAACTGGTACTCTGGAGAGCCTGATAATAAAGGTGGTTCTCAATCCTGTGGTATCATGGGTACAAATGGAAAGTGGTTTGATGAGTCCTGCAAAGAAGTGAGACCCATTATATGCTTTAATGGTGAGTCAACATCCTGATTTTGATTTGAATGAAGGACAAGATATACCAAAATGAAAAATAAATAAAGAATGTTTAGAGATCACTGTTTAGGATCAAGGATTACAGAAGTATATAGCGAAAGTAAAATACATTAAAAGAGTTTGGTAAAACTGTGTGTAGCTGGAAGTGGCAATGTCATCTAATCCACGTATCGTTTTTCTAATCATTGTTATTCTCAGCTAGTAACAGTGGTGCTGCCCGGTTCATCGGTGTCGCTAGTCCTCTGATGACCTGGACTGAAGCTCAGACTTACTGCCGAACATTTCACACTGACTTGGCCAGCTCTCTCAACCAAATAGACAACGACCTGTTAGCGCAGGTGGCATCTAATCAGGGGGGGTCCTGGATTGGCTTGTTTAGGGACACTTGGAAGTGGTCAGACGGGACCAACTATACTAACCTCCGCTGGGATGTAGGACTGCCGGATAATTATTATCTTGAAGACAACTGTGGGACAATTTATAACGGACGTTTCATTGATCTTTCATGCACCAAACAGTACTACTTCATCTGTCACACCAGTAAGTCTTTTGTTTTCTTCTCTTCTGCTCCCAGCCTGCTGTGAGGCTTCCTGATGATCACATGACTTCTTTTATTGAACACATACCCAACCCTAACCTTAAATCCAAAAGATTATTATTATTATTATTATTATTATTATTATTATTATTATTACAACCCTTACAGAAACATCACACAAATTTCAAGTCAATATGTTGGCACATGTTTGCTTGAGATGCAATTTCTTCACATGTGAAAGACATTTGATCCTTACAGTGGATAATACTGAGTAAATGACCACACCCATGAGACACCAGAGCACCGAATCAATCAATTAATTAATTATTAATTACGCTGGTTAGTCCAGTGTGATGATCCACATACCTGCTTCAGTACACACTGAACTCCAGCTACAAAGTCAGGAATTTCATTATCACACTTTTTTCATACCCAGTTGATGAGTTTCCACTTTGTTCTTCAGTTATTCCAGCGAGGGAGCAGCAGATAGTGAGACTGCAGGTGAAGTCTGATGGAAGTGTGTCTGATCCTGATGTGCAGTCGTCCATTTTAGAGCTGGTGAGTTGCTCTGAAATTGATCGTGTCTCCATATTTTTACTAGGGTTAAAAGTTTTACATCTGATTGTAATAAAGAAGTCATTTTCTTTTCATTCTACTTAAAGCTACAAATCACCACCTTGGAATGATAAGTTTCTATCTGCGTTCTGAGCGTTTTTTAGATATTGAGCTTCAAAGTTTTTGCATTCCATATAGCAAAAATGATACGGGGAACAAGTCTCTTTCATACCCTAAATGTATTCTAAACGTACAATATCAAAATCCTGTCAAATTTGTGAATGTGGATTTTTGAAGCAGGTTTCCGCTTGGAATTATAAGGTTTTATATTGCAGAACATTAACTGGAGCAATAATTTTCGAGGAACACAAACGGTTTACTTATAATTTGTTTTAAAACGTAAAATTAGTGTTGGAACAATGTGTCTACATGTGAGAAAGTTCAATTTAATGCTTTCTATGACATTTATTTCATATTTTAGGACGAATCAGCTTTTTCTTGTTCAAAAGCATTGCAAGTTAAGCATAAAAGGCAGCGCTAAATATTTTGCTCAGTGCAGACGCTAATTTTAGGTAATTAAACACATTATTGCAGGAACCATTAGTTTAAGTTTCCTTTGGTTTAGACAGAAAGCAGCTACTGTATTACATCTGACCAGGACTTTATTCCACAGAAAGCTGGACAGGTAAAATGGTAAAATGTTGACTATTTGACCTTTAAGGCTTAATATTGTAAAAATTTAAGACATTTTAAGACTTTAAAAACTGCAAGAAAACAGACAATCCTTCAGCAAAGTTGTTTCACAAAGTTTAATAAACATTGAAAAATTTTACTGACTACATGCAGCTCAATACAAGCACACAGGACGGATGAAGGTTAAAATATAACCTCCCTCGTACCACAACGACGTGACTGGAATGAAGCAAATGAACTTCAAAACCCGAACCTAACCTTCAGTGCTCGCCTCTTAATGTTAGGAATTAGGAAGCTAGTGCTGCTGGCTAGTGTGGTAATTAACTATGTAAATAAACTCCTCAGCAAGACCTAAAACGAGACAAAAAAAGACCGACCTTCCTGGAATTTGTGCTGAGATCATCAATAAAATGACCGATCATGAGGTGTCATGGAGCAGTGCGGTCCTAAATAAAGAAATCCCAAAATGTACACAATTTAAAAAATTTAAAAAATCACATAATGTAAATAAGCTGTCACAGAATAAGAATATGTGAATAACTCAATTTTGACAAAAATGTCAGAAAGAACCTTATAACTCCAAGGTGACAAAATGCTGACGCTGCCTCTCCCACTAACTTTAACTATTCAAAACTTCATGCACCGGTTGGAGCGAGAATGATTCTTGATCATTTACATTAACCATTCAACCGTTTCAAGAAGGCGCATCTGCTGCTACTGGCAGAGAGAGAGAGAGAGAGAGAGAGAGAGAGAGAGAGAGAGAGAGAGAGAGATTTTCTGAGCTCAGGACTCAAAAGCATTTTTTTTCACTATTACAATGAATACAGGAAGTGCTGATGGTTAAAACACAAAGCAAGCCTTTAACAAAAATAACAAGAGTTAGCAGTTACACTCGGTGATAAAGTCCTGACTGTGTTCTTCAGATAAAGCAGAAACTGAAGGAAAAGGGCATGCTGGAGAACACCACAGTGACCTCGATGGTGCAGCCAGACGGAAACATCTTCTACAAGAAAAACGAGGATGATCTGTAACACGTAAAATACATCATGCTCATATTTCATTAATCTGATCAATTTTAAACTGAAATCAATATAGAGAATTAGTTTTAATAGTTTAGTAATAGGTCTGTACAGTGGGTATTAAACATCTACACACCCCTGTTAAAATGGCAGGTTTTTGTGATGTAAAAAGAAAATGAAACCAGGATAAATCATGTCAGAACCTTTTCTACCTTTATTGTGAAATTGCAACCTATAAATTAAAGTGAATAACAATAAGAATCGTTTTAGGGAGGGAAAATGTATAAGTGAACACACCCCTAAACTAATACTTACTTGAAGCACCTTTAGATTTTATCACTGCATTCGATCTTTTGGGTAAGAGTCAATCAGTTTGGCATCTTGACTTAGCAATATTTTGCCATTCTTCCTTGTAAAAGCGTTCTAACTCTGTCAGATTGGCTGGGCGTCTTCCTGTACACAGCCGTCTTCAGGTCACCACACAGATTTTTGATTGGATTTAGGTCTGGACTCTGGCTGGGCCATTCCAAAACCTTGACCTTGTTTTGGTGAAGCCATTCCAGGTTTGCTTTGAGTCGTTGTCATGCTGAAAAGTGAAATTCCTCTTCATCTGAAGCGTTTTAGCTGAAGCCTTAAGGTTTTGCACCAAAATTGACTGGTGTTTGGAGCTATTCGTTATTCCCTCCACCCTGATTAAAGGCACAGTTCCAGCTGAAGAAAAACAGCCACAAAGTATGATGCTGCCACCACCATGCTTCCCTGTTGGGATGTGCCAATAAAACTTTTTTTGTTAAAAAACATATCTGTGGTGTTATGGCCACAACACACTTCTGTCATGCCATCTTTTCCTCTAGTCCAGACATATGAAGAATTCTGGAGATTGTTGTCACATGTAGGGGGCAACCAGTACTTACCAGAAATTGCTGCAATTCTTTTAACGTTGCTGTCGGCCTCTTGGCCTCCTAATCAGTCACTTTAATTGATGGCAGGCGTAAACTAATTAATATTTAGCATGAGTTTGAATGCGATTGGTTGATTCTGAACACTGCCACATTCCCAGTTATAAAAGGGTGTGCACACTTATGCAAGCTGGGTATTGGAACATTTGTGTGTTTGTCACTTGATTTTTATATGTTGCAATTTCACAATAAAGGTGAAAAAGGTTCTGACATGATTTCATTTTTGACAGGGGTGTGTAAGCATTTTATATCCACCCCATATAAAGCTCATTGTCGTACAGATCAGCGCAACGCTAAATATTATTTTGCTCTTTTTCATCTTTTTTCCTCATGTATTCATTCCTGTTTTGCTCCGACATTCTGTTTTGATTTAATAGTCCATAAAAATGTCAGTTATATGCATATGTAAACACACACACACACACACACACACACACACACACACACACACACACACACACACATTACATATACTGTATGAGTATGGGTTGACTTTTGGTTTAGAAATATGTTAAATACTATCTTCATTTAATTCAGTTATTTTAGATATTTCAGTTAATTGAAAATGTTCATTATATTCGTTATCTTATGAGAATAGCTCTTCTGTCACATCCACCCTGGACAACTGAGTTTAACTCTATTTTGCTATTTTTTTTTTGGCTGGATTAGTTTTTGCTTGAGTATATTGCTTAAAATATGCGAAACCACAAGACCATGCTGGAATCTGTCTGATTTTGTTTTTCCGGATGCTAACCCTAATGCTAGTTCATCACAACACCGTCTATCTCTTTTTATGTGAGGAAAATTAACCATGGGAAGGGATGGACTGAACGTGTTTATTACATGGTGAGAGTGTGATAAAGAGAGCGGGATTTAATAGAGATTTAATAAATGATCAGCAGGAGGAGTCGCTGTCTCAAAATCATGATGGCTTTAAATCACACTGTACATTGTACTAAGTGACGGCTGTAAAGAGCAGAAGATAAAATAAATAAATAAATGTTCCCAATTAGCAAACGAAATCGTTGAGACGTAAATTGCAGGTCATGGCTTTTTGTTTGATGATATTTTTTAATAATGAATATTAGACTTCATAGACAAATCATAATTGTAGTCAAGGATCAGTCATGTACCATTAAACATAACCAGGTCAATATCAATATTACGTGCTTTTGGTGTCCCCATAGTGGTTTAAATTTTATACAAACAATGAAACAAAGAATTTACTCATAATGTACACATTATTATGAATATGTATTGAATATATATGTGTTTTCTTTGATGTAGCCACACTTTGGGTGCTGCCTGGTAAATTTCAATGCCTGTTTTGAGTGATTAAATAACACAACTTTATGAAAATCTCTATATTTTCTTAACGTTGTAATGAACTTTATTAATAATTTATTATTCATTTCTCCATTTTCATAAGAATGTCAAGCTGTCCACCGTCTCATCTTGCGATAACTTCCCTTTTGTTTAGGAGAAGTAAAGGAATCCTCTGGGAAAATGGTTAGAAGCACAAAAATAGTGGCACATATAGACCTGAACTGAAAGCATGAAAGTCATGTGATGAGATCATTAGCTGATGTTTAAAAATATATTACAGTTTGTAGAAAAACAGTCTAATTTAATACAAGTGTAACGAATCAAAAGCATTACTAGCATTATTCTTTTCCACCAGAATAATGAAATGGATCAACTTTAAACATGAAACGAAACAGAAGCGCACGCTTGGATTCGAAGAAAAGGGATAGAGAGAAAGTAATTAAGAAAAAGGGAAGCAGACAAAAACACAACTAATTAGCCTTTTTCAAAAACCAGCAACGAACTTAAATCTCCTGTAAACAGGGGTACAATCTTAAACGCAGATATAGGTTCATTAACTATACTTGCATGGCTTCGGTTTGAAAGTTCGCGCGAGGTCGTGTAGAGTTCGCTGGTTCGTTGCGCCATTTGCAAAAGATGTGAGCCGTGAAGAGGTTGCATCCTTTCTCCGGGGGAAGAGTGTGAGTGAAGAGTTACTGAAGAGAGACTGAAGAGTGAGAGGAGAGAGTGAAGTTTCAAAGCATGGTGTTGTTTTAAAGACAACACCAACACACACGCCTCTTTGGGCTATGGGCCAATCAGGAAGTTGGATTTGCATGTCCAGGGAGGAGCCGGTTCATACCATATTATAAATGAAATTAAGAGAAAGCATGAAATAATGTATCCCATTGCAATATGATATGCATAATCAATCAGGGTATCTTGAGACGATTAACTACATACCAAACTCGATGGACTTGTAAAGAATATTACAAATAAAACCTACAGAGATTTTGAAATGATATCCTAAATTAAAACTATCTAAAATCATTAAGGTTAGTTACATGAACACACAATATATGCAAACACGAAAACATCACACTATTTGGACATGGAATAATTACATATAATTACAAGCTACATTGAAAAGAGAGAGATTTCTCCATTGTGTGTGTAAGGTAAGCTTGTGTGTGTGTGTGTGTGTGAAGAGGGGGGGGTCGTGTCGCATTCCAATGGGGCATCTGGTGAAGAGGTTAGAGTGGTCATTAAACAGATAGGGATTTACAGCTCAAAACAAACAAAAGAAACTTCTGTTCTAAGCCCAGGATGAGTCAGACGTTACACAAGTTTGAAATAAATATATAGCTGAATATGTAGAACTGAACAGTACTAAAGCATGGAAGCCATGTCATGAGTACTTCTCGAGGTCCTCTTCATGAATCCTCTGGAGTTTGCTAAATAAACGATTTATAATAATAGGATGTTTTTAAAGAAGCTGAAAGACAGAACCACATTTTCTACACACACTCGCAAACGAGCTACTGCAAAACATAATGCAGGCATGCAAAAATATGAAAAAGGAGTGAACAGGGTGACGGCGCTTTCCCAAAGTGCAGATGACGTCACTGCAGTCTGTTACGCGACCGATTCGCTAGGTACATCACGTCAGAAAATTTAAAGAAACGTCAATGAAATGTATTTCAACACTGCTGGTTTGTTGTTGTCACACATGGTAATACTGCTGCTCTTTGAGTGAAACATTTGGTGTGAAGTCCATCATTATATTGTAATAGAGCGCTGTCTGTATGTTCCATCTAATTTTCTCAGACACGGCTTTGGCTAAAAGCCCGATGAACTCATTCTGACTGTCTTTGCCGAGATAGTGTGTGTGTTGCTTTAAATGAAGAACCAACACTGCGTCATATTTTGCCAAAAGTTCCAACAATTAAAGAAAATTCTCTCCGGATAATTGATGTTGGTGTGGAGAACCTCGAGCCAGGCACTATACACTCTTTTAGCATTTTCTGCCTCTTTAATATGGCTAGTTTCAGTTCTTTCCATTTCTCACAGTCCGCTTTATATTTCTGCATCATTTTTAGATAATACCACACCTTGTTGGTGCAGAAGGTACCTTGAGGGAACACTAATAAGCTGTACACGAGACAACCACACTGAATAAAACACTCATTTATAAAAGACTAAGCGGCCAAACCATGTTCTCATATCAATAGCTTCCTCAAAGCAATGTTATGTATGAATGTAATACACTCCTACAAATAAAGGCTCCAATTAGAACCAAAAGGGGTTTTTTCAGCCTGATGCCATAGGAGAACCCTTTTAAGTTGCACAAAGAACCTTTTACTCTCAAGTTCTCCACAGAACCATCTATTTACTGGTGTTTTAAAGACCCCACAAATTGTTCTTCATGGCAGTGTTGCAAGGAACCATGTTGTCATAAGTTCTCTAAAAAAAAAATTTTTTTAACCTTAGTTAGTGCTTTCAGGAACCAAAGTAATGTTCTTAAGAGTGATGTCAGGAGAACCTTTTCCAGTCCCACAAAGGACCTTATAGGGTTCACTTTAACCTGTTAAGGGATGATACCTTGAAGAACCAATACACTGCAGAAGCTGAAGGACCTATAATGAAACTTCTTTCATCTCCAAAGAACCATACAGCTCAACTCAAGAACCCTATACAATGAAAAAAATGGGTCTTGATAAGACGAAGGTTCTTTGCAGAACCTATGGTGCTGTAAAGAACTGTTGAAGAACCTTTATTTAAGAGTGTACACAAATTGTGCACCTTATTCAAAACAGAGATGTGCTCAGTGGAAGGATACAACTGCTTCAGTTTAAGTCTGGTGCTGTGAAGATAAAGTGACTAACAAATAAAGCACAACTGTGTGTGTTGGAGAAGAAGGACTGGTTTGCATAAGATACCTGGGCTTTTAACAAATACAAATGCAGGCAGTAAACATCTGAAAATCACAGAGCCTCCAAAGAAACACCAGCATCGTCGATCTTCACGGTTTCACATTGCAGGTACGAAACTGTTTGATTTATGTCAAATTACATAAATATATTTCACCAAAATGATACGGAACGGCTTTTATTCTTGTTTTCTGTGGAGATCACATTATGTAAATAAGGGGCCAGTTTAACAAAACACCACTTTAAAAACAGTCAGTGTGTACAGTGTTTTAAATGCTAGTTTGCTACCTGTGTGCTTTTCGTTCTCATCTTGTTAAGAGTGTTGCCTGCTTTTCAGATCCGAGATCATTAATAATTATATGCCTAATTGTTTTTGTTTTTTTAAATGAATTATCGAAGGCTAGAGCACATTGATAGTTACTGCTTTCCTCACTGCTTGATCACATCTTGATATATTTAATTTATTATTATTATTATTACAAACTACATTTTTACACATCTGATTTTTCCATTTATTTTAATGCTCTACAGATTCTCATCTGTCATGAACATGATTATCTTTCTCCTGTTTTTCACTGGTGAGAGACAAGTTATATATTTATTTATAATATATATATATATTATATTTGTGAAATATCTTATTTGTAAATGATCCATTCCTTTAGACTGCTCACACTTACACTGACTGAGAAACACTTAGAGGTGACAGGAGGCACTGAAGGCATGTAAGTAAACTCAGGCTGATAACACACAGGTGAGAATCATTACCTGCCGGTTCGTCCCGCCCTCTCTCTGCCATCTGACATTATGTGCTGCAAAATAATGAGTGTGGAAGCCATTTTGTTTAATTAAACCAAATTTGCAGCGATTAATGTGATAATTATAACTAGTATTATTCATGCAGAGACACAGTGGCAATATATTAGACTCCGGTTAGATTTATTTCAACGCTTGCCATCGTCTCATTTATATATCATCATATAAGTCTTTTTATTTTTCAATTTTAAATTGTATCTTCTTTTTTTATCTCTTTTATGTTACATCATATTACATTTGTCATTCCGCATTTTCTATCCCTGATTTTTTGAAGTTTAAAGGGAAGTGTTTGAAGGCATTGGTCTAGATGCTACTGAAATTGGTGTTTAGACTGACTGGATTTGGTGTGTTCAGATGTGTTTACATGTGTGTTCAGGTGTGTTTAGATGTGTGTTCAGGTGTGTTTACGTGTGTTCAGGTGTGTTTAGATGTGTGTTCAGGTGTGTTTAGATGTGTGTTCAGGTGTGTTTACGTGTGTTCAGGTGTGTTTAGATGTGTGTTCAGGTGTGTTTAGATGTGTTCAGATGTGTTTACATGTGTGTTCAGATGTGTTTACATGTGTGTTCAGGTGTGTTTAGATGTGTGTCCAGGTGTGTTTACGTGTGTTCAGGTGTGTTTAGATGTGTGTTCAGGTGTGTTTACGTGTGTTCAGATGTGTTTACATGTGTGTTCAGGTGTGTTTAGATGTGTGTTCAGGTGTGTTTACATGTGTTCAGGTGTGTTTAGGTGTGTTCAGGTGTCTTTAGATGTGTTCAGTTGTGTTTAGATGTGTGTTCAGGTGTGTTTAGATGAGTGTTCATGTGTGTTTAGATGTGTGTTCAGGTGTGTTTACATGTGTTCAGGTGTGTTTAGGTGTGTTCAGTTGTGTTTAGATGTGTGTTCAGGTGTGTTTAGATGTGTTTTCAAGTGTGTTTAGATGTGTGTTCAGGTGTGTTTAGATGTGTGTTCAGGTGTGTTTAGATGTGTGTTCAGGTGTGTTTAGATGTGTGTTCAGGTGTATTTAGATGTGTGTTCAGGTGTGTTTACGTGTGTTCAGGTGTGTTTACGTGTGTTCAGGTGTGTTTAGATGTGTGTTCAGGTGTGTTTACGTGTGTTCAGGTGTGTTTACGTGTGTACAGGTGTGTTTAGATGTGTTCAGGTGTGTTTAGATGTGTGTTCAGGTGTGTTTACAAGTGTTCAGCTGTGTTTAGATGTGTGTTCAGGTGTGTTTAGATGTGTGATCAGGTGTGTTTACATGTGTTCAGGTGTATTTAGATGTGTGTTCAGGTGTGTTTAGATGTGTGTTCAGGTGTGTTTACATGTGTTCAGGTGTGTTTACATGTGTTCAGGTGTATTTAGATGTGTTCAGGTGTGTTTAGATGTGTGTTCAGGTGTGTTTCCATGTGTTCAGGTGTGTTTAGATGTGTGTTCAGGTGTGTTTAGATGTGTGTTCAGTTGTGTTTAGGTGTGTTTACATGTGTTCAGGTGTATCTAGATGTGTGTTTAGATGTGTGTTCAGGTGTGTTTAGATGTGTGTTCAGGTGTGTTTACATGTGTTCAGGTGTATTTAGATGTGTGTTCAGGTGTGTTTAGATGTGTGTTCAGGTGTGTTTACATGTGTTCAGGTGTGTTTAGTTGTGTGTTCAGGTGTGTTTAGATGTGTGTTCAGGTGTGTTTAGATGTGTGTTCAGGTGTGTTTACATGTGTGTTCAGGTGTGTTTAGATGTGTTCAGGTGTGTTTAGATGTGTGTTCAGGTGTGTTTACATGTGTTCAGGTGTATTTAGATGTGTGTTCAGGTGTGTTTACGTGTGTTCAGGTGTATTTAGATGTGTTCAGGTGTGTTTAGGTCTGTGTTCAGGTGTGTTTACATGTGTTCAGGTGTGTTTACATGTGTTCAGGTGTGTTTAGTTGTGTGTTCAGGTGTGTTTAGATGTGTGTTCAGGTGTGTTTAGATGTGTGTTCAGGTGTGTTTACATGTGTGTTCAGGTGTGTTTACATGTGTTCAGGTGTATTTAGATGTGTTCAGGTGTGTTTAGATGTGTGTTCAGGTGTATTTAGATGTGTGTTCAGGTGTGTTTACGTGTGTTCAGGTGTATTTAGGTCTGTGTTCAGGTGTGTTTACATGTGTGTTCAGGTGTGTTTAGATGTGTGTTCAGAAGTATTTAGGTGTGTGTTCAGGTGTGTTTAGATGTGTGTTCAGGTGTGTTTAGATGTGTGTTCTGGTGTGTTTAGGTGTGTGTTCAGGTGTGTTTAGATGTGTGTTCAGGTGTGTTTAGGTGTGTGTTCAGGTGTGTTTACGTGTCTTCAGGTGTTTTTAGATGTGTGTTCAGGTGTATTTAGATGTGTGTTCAGGTGTGTTTACGTGTGTTCAGGTGTATTTAGATGTGTGTTCAGGTGTGTTTAGATGTGTGTTCAGGTGTGTTTACATGTGTTCAGGTGTATTTAGATGTGTGTTCAGGTGTGTTTAGATGTGTTCAGTTGTGTTTAGATGTGTGTTCAGGTGTGTTTAGGTGTGTGTTCAGGTGTGTTTAGATGTGTTCAGGTTGTGTTTAGATGTGTGTTCAGGTGTGTTTAGATGTGTGTTCTGGTGTGTTTAGGTGTGTGTTCAGGTGTGTGTTCAGGTGTGTTTAGATGTGTGTTCAGGTGTGTTTAGATGTGTGTTCTGGTGTGTTTAGGTGTGTGTTCAGGTGTGTTTAGGTGTGTGTTCAGGTGTGTTTAGGTGTGTGTTCAGGTGTGTTTAGATGTGTGTTCAGGTGTGTTTACGTGTGTTCAGGTGTGTTTAGATGTGTGTTCAGGTGTGTTTAGGTGTGTGTTCAGGTGTGTTTACGTGTCTTCAGGTGTATTTAGATGTGTGTTCAGGTGTGTTTAGATGTGTGTTCAGGTGTGTTTACGTGTGTTCAGGTGTATTTAGATGTGTGTTCAGGTGTGTTTAGATGTGTGTTCAGGTGTGTTTAGATGTGTGTTCAGGTGTGTTTACGTGTGTTCAGGTGTGTTTAGATGTGTGATCAGGTGTGTTTAGATGTGTGTTCAGGTGTGTTCAGGTGTGTTTAGGTGTGTTTAGATGTGTGTTCAGGTGTGTTCAGGTGTGTTTAGATGTGTGTTCAGGTGTGTTTAGATGTGTGTTCAAGTGTGTTTAGATGTGTGTGCAGGTGTGTTCAGGTGTGTTTAGGTATGTGTTTAGATGTGTGTTCAGGTGTGTTCAGGTGTGTTTAGGTGTGTTTAGATGTGTGTTCAGGTGTGTTTAGATGTGTGTTCAGGTGTGTTCAGGTGTGTTTAGATGTGTGTTCAGGTGTGTTCAGGTGTGTTTAGGTATGTGTTTAGATGTGTGTGCAGGTGTGTTCAGGTGTGTTTAGGTATGTGTTTAGATGTGTGTTCAGGTGTGTGATAGATGTATGTAGGTATGTGTTCAGGTAGAATTAGGTGTTTATGGCAGATTAACTCTCTTTCAGCTCTTGCGTGTTTAGCAGCTCTGCCAAGCCAACACAAAGTTCATCTATGAACTCAAGCCTTCTTTAAATGGGCGTGGCGTGTCATTCTTTTTTTTTTTTTACCATTACAATGAATACAGGAAGTGCTGAAGATTTTGAACTAAAAATAACAGGATGTATTATTGAGCAATGAAGATAAGAAACAATGAAAATAATTTGTGGTTTTCCGTTGAACCAGAAACTGGAGGAAAAGGGCATGTTGGAGAACACCACAGAGACCTGGAGGGTGCAGCCAGACGGAAACATCTTCTACAAGAAAAACACGGATGATCTGTAACATCTAAATAAATTTTGTGCATCATATGCATTTTTAAGATTCGCCACAGGGTGGCACACAATGCAAGGAAAAGGACTGCACAGTGTGTAGAAGACTCCAAGGTTCAGACAAGCTACTGAATTACTGCAGTTCAGGATTACCACTCTGTCCTAATAAAGAGAAGGGAGAAGATCTACAGCTGCAGGACTTCTACCTCAGAGCCATCCACTTCAACCACAAATGGGAGTGGCAGGTTGGGATGACAGAAGATGGCAGCAGTAGAGAATCATTTCAGTACTGGGGCATAGCTTTTCTCCAGGTGTACTCTCCTAGGTATCTTAGGAAGGAAACAGTGCTTAAATGAAACTGAACATTTTCTGTCTTCACGTACACCCTGTGTGTGAACATCTCATCCAAATGGTCCCAGTGTAACTTCTATTCCCCTTTGATGCTCCTCCAGGCTAGAAGAGTAGAGCAGGATATCTGTAAGAGCCATTTTTTTATGGTTTGTTCATATTGTCTGGTTTACTTATTTGTTTTCTGGAGTCTGTGCGCCCTCTACAGGAGAAACAACATGATAAAGCCTCAGGTGCTTAATGAGACAGTGTGGTCTGCTGGGAGCACACGTTCTTTAGACCTTCTCCATCTTCTCTGGCCTTTTCAGTTGTGCTCTTTTCATTTACAGTGTAACATTTCTAAGTAGTTTGGTGATCATTTCAACATTTAGAGATCCAATTAAAACTTTAAGAGTTTCAGGCATCTGTAGTCAATGACTACGTAACTCAGAATTTTTTATTTAAAATATTTTATTATCGAGATCCCACAGTAACAAACATGAACAAAACAAAAACAAAGAAAAAGAAAGATTCTGGGAATTAAATCCCTCTTGTATATTACAAATGACAAATGCAGGTTAGTTTAAAACAGCTGAATAGCTGGCTAGCAATAGTGTTAGCATTACTTACTTAAAGAAAAAAGTGTTTACAGTTTGTTTTTATATACACTATATGGCCTAAAGTATGTGGACACCACTGCTAAATATTGAATTCAGATAGTTAAGCCACACCCATTGCTAACAGGTGCATAAAATCAAGTCTATAGCCATGAGATCTCCATTGACAAACACTGGCAGTGGAATGTTTCATACTGAAGAGCTCTTTGCCACAATTGGTGAAATTTCTGCCCTGCTAGATTTGCCCCGGTCAACTGTAAGTGATATTATTGTGAAATGGATGTGTCTAGGAGCAACAGCGGCTCAGCCATGAAGCTGTAGACCACACAAGCTCACGGGAACGCCAAGTGCTGAGAAACTCTGTTGCAGCACTGACTACAGAGTTCCACACAGCCTCTGGAAGCAACATCTATCTCATACCTGTCGACATCTGCACTGTTTCTTCCCCCGGGCTACAAACCTTCTAAACAAAGACCCTTCAGATATTCCTCCTCTCTGATATGCAGCACAAGTCACTTTAATACACTAGTACAATTCAATAGTAATTACATTAAGACCTGCATGAACTGCACAATGAAATTTTATTATAGTCATAGGAACAATTATATTACACCCTTACATTTTGTTATACATACTGTATATCTGTAGTACATGTATTGTATTGTATTGTATTGTATTGTATTGAATCATATTTTATTGCGCTGTATTGTATATTATATTGTATTCTTTGGTCAGTGTACTGTCCTGTACTATGTGTGGCACGGCACCAAAAAGAATTCCTTGTACACCCTGGACGTAGTGAATAAAAACATTCTGAGTCTGATGAGCACGGTTTGGTCTGGGTGTCCATAATCCTGGACATATAGTGTATAAATAATGGTTTATTGTTGGTCTTCTCTTTGGGTTTTGAGTTGGTCTGAGTACACCTTTGCTAATAGTATACTGTAACCAGGGTAGTAATAGAAGGGGTGGGGTCAGAATTATATGTTCTAATTTGCATTTTCATGTTTATTCCTAGGTCATTGCATTTTTTAAATTTTTTTAATAAATATATAGATACAGATATGTTCCTAGGCCATATTAATAGCTTCCTGTGGATTAAAACTATATTCAGCCAGTTATTATCCAGCAAAGAGCATTCTGTTTATTCTAAATGTTATCATCAAGCAATCAAAACTTCATAATTGTATCGTTTTTCTCGCTGAAATAACTCACCGAATCTAAAAGTGTGTATGAGGATCACTGCGTCTCCATTCAGCCTCGCCTCATGCATGTCAGTTTGCCATTCTGGTATAAAAATAAGACTGGCTGCATTAAACTTATAGTGATGTTAATATTCATACCAACCACGAAGACCAAAGCAAAGACATCATCAGACAACATATATTTAACACTACATGCCACACTTAGTGGGACTGTTTGGATCAAAAACATCAGGAGGTTTAAGGAAATGACTTTTAAAGCCTTTTTTTTGGCAGTGCTCACCCCGCCATCGTCCCTTTCCCTCGCTCCTGGTCCTGGTCTCATCAGACCTCTGAGGAGAGAGAAACTGCAGAAAAGCATCACGCATAGAATCATGAAGTACAAAATTCCAAAAATATTGAAGGGAAGTTCTGAAAGCTTAAACATGGACAAAACGCCAGATATGAACGAGTACATCCATGTAATTGATGAGATTGCTAACCGATACTTCATCGCTTTATACTTTAGGAAGGTAACCGGGTGGACGACTGCCACGTAGCGCTCGAAACACACACAGCAGGGGAGCAGGAAGCGAGACATCATGCAGGTGCCAATAATAAATGATATTGGATAATAAAAGCAGAGGTTTTCAAAGTTCACATAACAGAGGAGGACGAGAGGTGCTGGGACGGCAAAGAGGATTTCGGATGCAACTTGGCTCAGTGGGAAAATCAGAGATCCATCCAGTCCTCCAGTTCGGGTTAGGATGAAGATGACACAGATGTTTAGAGGAAGTCCCACACAGAAGTTGATGTTCTCGATGGACATAATAATGGGTGATGAAAGACCCAGAATCATTGGATCCAGTTTTGTTTTATTCATCGTCTTACACAGGACAGGGAGTTCCAGGTGGCTAAAGGGATAGATAAGACACTTCTGTTGGACTACTGATCAAAAAGCCATGAGTTCAAACCCCAGCACTGCCAAATTGCCACTGTGGGCACTTGAGCAAGGCCCTTAACCCTCAACTGCTCAGTTGTATAAGTGACATAAATGTAAGTCGCTCTGGATAAGGGCGTCTGCCAAATGCTGTAAATGTAAGATACATATGGAGTGAAACACTGTGTGTTGCTGTTATAGTAAAATACCAAGTGTTGGGGTGCTGTGATGTAGCTGTTACTGTTATATAAATAAATAAAAGCAGTTATAAACAGTCTATAACTCACCAGCCTCTTTTTTCTCTCTCTTGAATTCAATAAGGCAAAAAAGTGCCATTTGACATGTTACCGAGAAACCACAAAGTTTTACAGCTTTACCTCTGACTGTTACAGAATGAACATCTCCTTACAGAAAACTTACAAAACACCATATCAACGATTATATACATAATCGGTTTATGTGGAACATCCGAAGTAGGAGTCCCTGTGAATGAGCTGTTACTATAGAAACGATAACGTATTAGAAAGAGCGCATTAATATAAACCTGTGATTTGCAGCTGCGCTACAGCCAGAGCTGCTGTTGTAACCCCAGTTCGTTATCCTTCCACTAATAAATATCTTGAGAATAGACACTCGCGAATTGTGTCTTATGTTGCTGTATTTTCTTTTGTATCCTCCCAAAAATGTTACGTGGGTTTTTTTTTTTTTCGTTTGTTTGTTTTGAGCATTACAGATCTGCCGTGGTAGAAAGCCGTAGTAGAATTACCACATACCTGCAAGGAACTCAGACGTGAGGCTCTGTATAACAGAAATGTGTAGAATATATACAGTACACACAGCATCACACCAAAGCACAAATGATTCAAAACCCTCTTACAATATAGCTTTATACCTGATGATTGTCATCCAGGAAAATCTCTCACATGCAAATCAACATTTCTGAGATATATATTAATACTGACAGCACAAGCAAATGACCAGGACTTGTGATTACTATGATAATAACCTTGTCAACACAACTGCACAACTGATTTATTTGATTTTATTTTGTTTTGTTTCATTTGGGCACCATGTTTTTAAGCTAACATTGGGGTTAGCATCGAGAAAATCAACTAAGACAAATTCCAACATATTCTTGAGACTGTGCACATTTTAAAGACAGGAGTAGAGTAGAGTAGAGTAGAGTAGAGTAGAGTGACTTAAAATCTCAGTAGCAAAATAACAAAATAAACATCATTTTCTTATTCATTAAATTTGTTACATTTGAGTTGAACGTCGAGATATTTAACGAAAGAGTGAACTTGTATGATGATAAGAAACTGGAGGTTTTACCAGACATTAACCGGACATAGAACCTGAGTTTAACATTTAGCTTCTTGGTACTTGAAGCAGGAAGTTAAATACTAAATGCCTGACCAGTTCTCGGTATTAATAAAACATATATATATATTGAGCCGTAATTTGAAAAGAAAATAATTCACATACTCTAAGAGGTTCTTCGAGGGTTCTTGAAGGAATCCAGAAGGTTCTATTTTATGGAACCTTCAAAACCTGTATCAGGTACTCTCTGATTTGTTTGCTCAGTTTAGGTGTGTTTAGTTGTGCTGTGCCTCTAAAGAAAGCACTGAACTCCAGCACATAAATCCTACAAAGTCTTGATATTAAGTCAGGAATTTCTGTCACTATCACTATTTTGTATAACCATGTGATGAGTTTCAGTCGTTCATTTTACAGCAGGTCTCAGAGTCTCAGCATGTCTCTGAAATTGTGTGTTCAAAAATATTGTATGACAAAAATATCTTTCCTGATAGACTGTACATCAATATTTGTACCTGAAGTGCAATTTAAATACAATTTTACTTATGATAAAGAAAACTTTATGCATCAACTGGAGCAAGAGCGATTCTTACTCATTTACATGACCATTCAACCATTTCAACCACAAACAGATCATTTACAAAAATAAGACAATACAGTGTTTCTTCTCCATCTTCTTCTTCTTCTTCTTCTTCTTCTTCTTATTATTATTATTATTATTATTATTATTATTAGGGGGCCAAGCACCAAATGTGTATAGGCACCCTATTGTCATTCTACCTTTTCTTCTTCTTCTTCTACTTCTTCTTCCTCTTCTTCTTCTGGCTAGGGTTCTGGCTCCTGGCATGTCTTTGGCACAATGATTGGGGAGGGTCTAAGGAACAATCTGACCAAATTTGAGCCAAATGCTGCCAACGCTCTAGCACCACCATTAGGTCAAATTTTAGCCTATTTTGGAGGCCTGTTTATGGTCATAACTTTTGAACCGTGTGTAAAAGCTGTTAAAATGTCAAAAACAGTTTTTTCACTCCTCCTCCTATAAATTTTGTCCCATCATCACCGAATTTGGCATGCATCTTCTTCAGAGTAAGCCTAATAAAAGTTACCAAAAGAATTTTGAATACCCTAAACGCTTTGCCCGTAATGGGTCAACGCATATGACTGCAAAGCCGCCAAAAAGGAAGTGAGGCTGTATCGGCACAGACTTTACACATTCACACAAAACTTGGTAGGCATTTTCAGGCACATGACCTGAGGCTATGCAACATATTTCATGACAGTACCACTTACTAGTCAAAAGATATAATAACATGCCAAAAATGCTTCCATCTAAGTGCCATTTTTGCTACTCCTCCTCCAGATTTTGTCCAATCTTTACCAAATTTGGCTCACATCATCTTGAGACCTGTCTAAAGGCCCAGACTGATGAGAAAAAAACACAAATACCTTAGATGTTTTTAAATTGCAAGAAGAAAAAAATTCAGGTCAGATCAGTAACAATCACAACCACAGGTCACCAAGTAGCCTCAGGCACAGTAGTAGCAGCAGCTGCAGCTGCCCACTTGTTCATCTAGACCATTCCTTCTTCAGTCAGAGAATTCCACCACTGTCTGTGGTCAAAACAGACACGTCATGAGTGAAACTCTTGAATCCCTTCGCCTGAAGCAGAAACTGGAGGAAAATAGCATGGAAACATCTTCGACAAGAAAAACAAGGATGACCTGTAACATGTAAAATATATGGCAATATATATAGGGCAGTGGTAGCTCAGTGGTTAAGATGTTGGACTACTGGTCGGAAGGTTGTGAATTCAAATCCCAGCACTGGCCAAACAGTCACTGTTGGGCCCTTGAGCAAGGCCCTTAACCCTCAATTGCTCAGATGTATCAATGAAATAAATGTAAGTCACTCTGGATAAGGGTGTCTGCCAAATGCCGTTAATGTAAATATATCATGCTGGTATTTTAACTCCATATATAAATTTTAAACTAATAATAGGCCTGTATATAAAATATACAGTCATATAGATAAGTGCAACACTAAATATTATTTCGTTCTTTTTTTCTCCCCCCATATAATCATTCCTTGTGTTTTTTTTCTATCCTTTCAAATTTTTTTCCTTTCTCTTCTTTTTCTTTCCTTCTTTCTAAAGTTGTTAGTCATTAGTCAGTTTTTTTCCTAAGAATATTGAATATTGAATAATGAATATTAGACTTCATATGCGTGCACAGCTGCATGTTTCTTCTGTGACAATACCGACTTTCTCATTCTTATTCTTATTCTCCTCTAGAGGGACCACTGTATAATCCTAAAGGGTTCTAAATCGTCTGTTAGTGTAGTGTTATGGGCTGGGTTACATTCTTTATCTTTAAAACTCTGACAATTAAACATTGTATACACCAAAGTCATAAGTTATCTTCTGTATCTGTTAATGCTGTCTATAATATTAATTAAAAGAATAAGAATAACATGTTTATTTTTGTTTGTTTGTTTGTTTGTTTGCAGATGTTTATATCTATTATGAAGTTAAGTGCATGGACATTTTATGTTTTAGAGACAATTTTACGTCTTGCCACAAGGTGGCGCACAATGCAAAGAAATTGAGCAGAAGCGCTACAACTGGTTGTTTAGGAGGGTATATAGACCATACAGTCAAGTCAAGGGGGTTTTTATTGTCATTCCTCTACATAGCTTGTATACCCCATCCTGCCCGCCAACCCCTCCGGCCCAATGAAAATGCTCTAGACACGCCCCTGTGTACAATGGCTCAGAGCTTACACAATAGAAATATCAGCAAGACCTCATAGTGTGTCTGTGGATGAATGAGTCCTTGGAGTCCATGAACAGGAGAGCTGATTGGCAGAGCAGATGCATGACAGTTCAAAACTCAGGGAAGAGTGACCTCTGTAGGTGTGAAGTTGGCATGACATGATAGATTGTTAGACGTTTAATTTCTTGGTACTGGGTACCAAGGGGTTCCCTCGGCAGGACAAACGAAGAACCATTAAAGGTTCTAAATGTTAATCAGAGTTGGTCAGTATAACAGTATACAAGTTGATTACGGTAAATAACTTGTTTTGGGGGGGTTTTTTTAGCCTTTGCTATGAAGTAATATTTATTTGCTTTCTCTCGGACTGTTCCGGAGGAATTCAAATCTACACAAATTGAATAAATCGACTTTATTCAAAAGACAGACAAACCCTGTGGCCACACGGTATTTCTTCAAGTTTGACTATTGTGACTAACAAATAAGGGTTGTTCAAGAAGCAGAGCCCGTTTGTATAAGATATCTCCCGATAAGGGCTCGTTTTCTACTTGGGTAATCTGTCAGTAAAGACCTGAACCTTGTTGAGCTGGTGAAGACACAGGTACGTTTTAATGTTGGCTGCTTGTTTTGTAATGTCTGTTGACGTTTTCTTTCTTTTAACGATTTTTAACTTTATGTTGAACAGTATCCTAAAAAGCATATACTTTGTACATACTCTATAATGCACTTTATATATCAACATATAATGTGATATTAATAGTAAAAATAAAATTGGCCGTGTCATGTCATTTTGTTAAGAGAGTGGTCTGATTTTCAGGTGAAGTAAGACATTAGATAAATGAATTGAAATGTGTTCATTGGAGTCTTGTTCCTTTGGATTCTCGCTGCTTGATCAGATTTTCTAAGTGTTGGGAAAATGTAAAACTGTTCCATCCACCAATTTGGTTCGAATTTGATTTTGATTGTTTTTTGTTTATTTTAACACTCCACAGCTACTCGTCTGTCATGAAGCTGATTTTCATTCTCCTGTGTTTCGCTGGTGAGAGCCGATTTATAAATATTTACCACTGGAGTGCAGTTTATTGTAAATCATCCATTTTTTTTACATTGTTTGCAACTGCACTGACCGAGAAACACTAAAAATGTATTCATTCGCTCTGATCCAGGGTTATGACAATATATTGATGAAATAGTGTATGTGATATTATTTATAAAAAGCCTACAAACATCTTATTACTATGTGTTTGCTTATATGATAAAATACTAAAGAAACCAGTATTATGTTCACTGCGAACTGTCCTTCATGCTGTAATATTCCTCTTTATTTTGTTCTTGACGTCTGGCAGTCTGTGACGAATCGAGTTTGGAGATTAAGGATGTTTCCGAGTGTAAATATTTAAATAAGTTCCAGTTTTAAATGTCGACTTAATGTTGATTTAATAAAAACCCAGATCAGGAAGCTGGAACACATAAAACAAATGATAATAACGTTGTTATTTTGCGATTGTTGTTCCTTTCACTGCAGTAGTTTCATTTTTTAGTGTTTCCGCATCCACATCCAGCCTTGGATTGGTTACAGTATGTGCTGGAAATCAGGAGCTGCTTTGCTGCAATAATTCAGTCAAAAACATCAAAGCTTATACTAAAAGATTTTCACTCAGCACAGTTTCCTTCTGACTGTGATTTACCTGGTTCAGGTGTAATGGATGATAAGAAGGTCTGAAATTAAACTTTGAATTAAACCATAATCTCCCAACAGGTGTCGTGCTGGTCACTGTATCCATCCTACGACCAGTCCGCCATAAATATTATGCCATCATGACAAAGGCGACCTGGCCTCAGGCACAGAACTACTGCAGGGTGATGTACACTGACCTGGCAACCATCGAAAGTGCCTATGATTGGGTGAGATTGAAGAAAGAAGCAGCAAGCAAAAGACTGACATCTTATGCCTGGATCGGACTCTACGACGATATCGATAGCTGGCGCTGGTCCTTAAATGACCTTCCACTGAAGAATATCACGCTAAACAAATGGCGCTCTGGACAGCCTGATAATAATGGTGGTGATGAAGCATGTGGTATCATGGCTACAAGTGGTTACTGGTTTGATGACTCCTGCACAGACAGGAAACGCTTTATATGCTTTAATGGTGAGTCAATATCCAGAGTTCTATTTGTATGGATTTGGTTTATTTGCTGGTTTTGCGATTTGGTTTAGTATGAAGTGCAAGATCTTTGAAAATGAATATATTAAAATAAAAATATCTAGAGATAGGATGACTTTACAGCAGGATTACAGACGTATACAGAAAAAGTAAAATATAATAAAAGAGATTTTGAAAGACTATGTATGACAATCTAATCCATTCCGGACTCCATTTTTCTAATCATTGTTATTCTCAGCTAGTAACAGTGGTGCTGCCCGGTTCGTCGGTGTCGCTAGAACTCTGATGACCTGGACTGAAGCTCAGACTTACTGCCGAACATTTCACACTGACTTGGCCAGCTCTCTCAACCAAACAGACAACGACCTGTTAGCGCAGGTGGCATCTAATCAGGGGGAGTCCTGGATTGGCTTGTTTAGGGACACTTGGAAGTGGTCAGACGGGACAAACACTTCAAACCTCCAGTGGGAATTAGGAGAACCCAATAACTATTATGAAGAGGAAAACTGTGGAGTTTATAACAGAGAGTTCATTGACCGACGGTGCACCAACCTTTACTACTTCATCTGTCACACCAGTAAGGCTTTTGTTTACTTGGTTTCTGCTACCAATAATAATATTGAAATACACCTTCACATGTTATTCACAGTTATGTTTAGGTGTGCTGTATCTCTAAAGGAAACACTGAACACCAGCACACAAATCCTATAAAGTCCTAATATTAAGTCATGAATTTCAGTATCACTGTTTTGCATAACCATGTGATGAGTCTCCACTTTGTTCTTCAGTTCCACCAGTGAGGGAACAGCAGATAGTGAGACTGCAGGTGAAGTCTGATGGGAGTGTGTTTGACGCTGACGTTCAGTCGTCCATTTTAGAGAAGGTGAGTCACAGAAATTGTGTATGCAACATGATAGAAAGATTCCAGTATACCTAGCAAATCCTCAATTTTATTTATTTATTTTTTTTACCAGCAAAGAATTTTGTTTTCTCTGAAATTTGCCTCTAAAGCGTCATATGCTAACCCTGCCTCTCCCTCTAACTTTAACTATTCAAAACTTTATCCACTGTTTGGAGCAAGAGCGATTCTTACGCATTTACATGAGCATTCAACCATTTCAACAAGGCATGTCTGTTGTGTAAGAGAGTTTTCCTGTGTGAATGCAAAACCACAAAGCAAAGCAGTAACAAAAATCACTCCGTGATCCTGATTCTGATCTTCAGATGAAGAAGAAACTGGAGGAAAAGGGCATGTTGGAGAACACCACAGTGACCTGGAGGGTGCAGCCAGACGGAAACATCTTCTACAAGAAAAACAAGGAGGACCTGTAATGCGTAAAATATGTCATATGTCAAATAAATAACTTATTTTATCAATTCTAATCTCAAATCAATATCAGGAATCAGATGCAAAGAGGAAAAGTGGCATTGTAACAGTTTAGTAATAAGTTTGTATATAAAACAAACTGTCATATACATAGTTAAGTGCAATACTAAACATTATTCTGTATTTAGTTTATGTTCACTTGCATAATACCTCACATCCATAATATTTCTGTTCTCTTTTCTATCCTTCTTATGTTTTTGCTTTCTTTTCATCTCTTTCCTTCTTCCTAAAGTCCTCTGAAGTAGAGTGGTGGTGGATTTAAAATGTATTATATTTATTTATATACTCAGTATATATATATATATTCAGTTAGATTATTGAAATAGCTCTTCTTGACACTGTTAACTCCAAGTTATAAATTTTGTATCTTCTGTATCTGTTAATAGGAATAAAAAAAACTTTTCTCGCAGATGTTTGCGGCTATAATGCAATTAAGCACATTGGGATTTGATGCTTTATATGCAATTTTTACATTACACAATGCAAAGAAATTGAGCAGAAGTGCTCCAACTGGTTGTTTTAGAGGGGAACATGTATAGAAGACTCCAAGTTCTGGCAAGATTAATTTTTTCTAAGACTGTGGTACCCATGTACTTAGAAGATAAATGTTAAAAAGCTAACTCCTGGCAGGTTCTAGGTGTTAACTTCTTACCCAGTTAATGCATGCACTCTTCAGAAGAAAAAAAACTTCACTGGTTGTTTAAGGGTTCTTTTGGTGTATGAGTAGCAGCGGTGCTTAGTGTTTAGTGGACTTTGTCTTCTTTGAATCTTAATACTAGCTTATGATAACACTGTGCATTTTTTTGCAAATTACCCACAGGAAGGGATGAACTGGATGTGTTCATTACATGGTGAGAGTGCGATCGAGAGAGATTTTAATAGAGATTTAATAAATCATGACCAGGAGGAGCACTGTCTCACAACCCTGACATCATTAAATCACACACACACACACACACATATACAAATTTATATATACAGGTGCATCTCAATAAATTAGAATGTCATGAAAAAGTTCATTTATTTCAGTAATTCAACTCAAATTGTGAAACTCGTGTATTAAATAAATTCAATGCACACAGACTGAAGTAGTTTAAGTCTTTGGTTCTTTTAATTGTGATGATTTTGGCTCACATTTAACAAAAACCCACCAATTCACTATCTCAACAAATTAGAATATGGTGACATGCCAATCAGCTAATCAACTCAAAACACCTGCAAAGGTTTCCTGAGCCTTCAAAATGGTCTCTCAGTTTGGTTCACTAGGTAAGCCACAAACATTCATTGCCAAAGAAGCTGGCTGTTCACAGAGTGCTGTATCCAAGCATGTTAACAGAAAGTTGAGTGGAAGGAAAAAGTGTGGAAGAAAAAGATGCACAACCAACCGAGAGAACCGCAGCCTTATGAGGATTGTCAAGCAAAATCGATTCAAGAATTTGAGTGAACTTCACAAGGAATGGACTGAGGCTGGGGTCAAGGCATCAAGAGCCACCACACACAGACGTGCCAAGGAATTTGGCTACAGTTGTCGTATTCCTCTTGTTAAGCCACTCCTGAACCACAGACAACGTCAGAGGCGTCTTACCTGAGCTAAGGAGAAGAAGAACTGGACTGTTGCCCAGTGGTCCAAAGTCCTCTTTTCAGATGAGAGCAAGTTTTGTATTTCATTTGGAAACCAAGGTCCTAGAGTCTGGAGGAAGGGTGGAGAAGCTCATAGCCCAAGTTGCTTGAAGTCCAGTGTTAAGTTTCCACAGTCTGTGATGATTTGGGGTGCAATGTCATCTGCTGGTGTTGGTCCATTGTGTTTTTTGAAAACCAAAGTCACTGCATCCATTTACCAAGAAATTTTGGAGCACTTCATGCTTCCTTCTGCTGACCAGCTTTTTGAAGATGCTGATTTCATTTTCCAGCAGGATTTGGCACCTGCCCACACTGCCAAAAGCACCAAAAGTTGGTTAAATGACCATGGTGTTGGTGTGCTTGACTGGCCAGCAAACTCACCACACCTGAACCCCATAGAGAATCTATGGGGTATTGTCAAGAGGAAAATGAGAAACAAGAGACCAAAAAATGCAGATGAGCTGAAGGCCACTGCCAAAGAAACCTGGGCTGGTCAGATTTCCACAAACGTAGACAAAAAGAACCCAGTTAAACAAATTAGACAAAAGAATTATCCTTGATCATTTATTTATTGAGGAAAATGATCCAATATTACATCTCTGTGAGGGCAAAAGTATGTGAACGTCTAGGAGTAGCAGTTAAATTGCAGGTGAAATTAGAGTCAGGTGTTTTCAATTAATGGGATTCAGGTGTGAGTGAGCGCCTGGTTTTATTTAAAGAACAGGGATCTATCAGAGTCTGATCTTCACAACACATTTGTGGAAGTGTATCATGGCACGAACAAACAAGATTTGCATTTACAGCAATTGGCAGACGCCCTTATCCAGAGCGACTTACATTTATCTCATTTATACATCTGAGCACTTGAGGGTTAAGGGCCTTGCCCAAGGGCCCAACAGTGGCGGCTTGATAGTGCTGGGGTTTGAACTCATGACCTTCCAATCAGCAGCACAACATCTTAACCACTGAGCTACCACTGCCCAGATTTCTGAGGACCTCCCCAAAAAGTTCATTATTGTATCGTTTTTCTCGCTGAAATAACTCACCGAATCTAAAAGTGTGTATGAGGATCACTGCGTCTCCATTCAACCTCGCCTCATGCATGTCAGTTTGCCATTCTGGTATAAAAATAAGACTGGCTACATTAAACTTATAGTGATGTTAATATTCATACCAACCACGAAGACCAAAGCAAAGACATCATCAGACAACATATATTTAACACTACATGCCACACTTAGTGGGACTGTTTGGATCAAAAACATCAGGAGGTTTAAGGAAATGACTTTGAAAGCCTTTTTTTTGGCAGTGCTCACCCCGCCATCGTCCCTTTCCCTCGCTCCTGGTCCTGGTCTCATCAGACCTCTGAGGAGAGAGAAACTGCAGAAAAGCATCACGCATAGAATCATGAAGTACAAAATTCCAAAAATATTGAAGGGAAGTTCTGAAAGCTTAAACATGGACAAAACGCCAGATATGAACGAGTACATCCATGTAATTGATGAGATTGCTAACCGATACTTCATCGCTTTATACTTTAGGAAGGTAACCGGGTGGACGACTGCCACGTAGCGCTCGAAACACACACAGCACGGGAGCAGGAAGCGAGACATCATGCAGGTGCCAATAATAAATGATATTGGATAATAAAAGCAGAGGTTTTCAAAGTTCACATAACAGAGGAGGAAGAGAGGTGCTGGGACGGCAAAGAGGATTTCGGATGCAGCGGGAAAATCAGAGATCCATCCAGTCCTCCAGCTCGGGTTAGGATGAAGATGACACAGATGTTTAGAGGAAGTCCCACACAGAAGTTGATGTACGTAATGGACGTAATATTGGGTGATGAAAGACCCAGAATCATTGGGTCCAGTTTTGTTTTATTTAGGATTATTGTCCTATAACAGCATGCCCCTATGTGCTTTATTCCTCTTATACCACATGAATTTGCCAGCGGTTGCAAATTTTAACACATCATACTTTTCTCAGTTTATATTAAGGTTCAGTATTTGCAAAACAGTTAGTGCTTGTTCTGACTTACGCTATAGCAGCTATAAAGTCATTCCTTTACCAGCCTCTC
Source organism: Cranoglanis bouderius (assembly GCA_023630585.1). Taxonomy (NCBI): domain Eukaryota; kingdom Metazoa; phylum Chordata; class Actinopteri; order Siluriformes; family Cranoglanididae; genus Cranoglanis; species Cranoglanis bouderius. The sequence continues at coordinate 1,185,729 of CM042569.1, forward strand.
TTTTTCTCTCTCTTGAAGTTTATAAGTAAAAAAAAAAAATTACCAAGACCATGTCAATGTTACCAACAAACTGCAAAGTCTAAACTATTTCCTGATGATGTTGGAAAACTTTAAAAATACAGCTTTACCTCTGACTGTTACAGATACTTCACCATGTCAATGATTTTATCTCTTTATCAATGAAATTCAGCAGCACATTGCAGAATTCTGAAGTCTCATATCTGGATTTTAAAAAATAATAGATAAAAAACAAACAGCAACAACAACAATAATAATAATAATAATAATAATAACTGAGGTTACAGGGAGAAGAGATAAAGAAGGTGCAGGATTTTAAGTACTTAGGGTCAACAGTCCAGAGCAACGGGGAGTGTGGAAAAGAGGTGAAGAAGCGTGTGCAGGCAGGTTGGAATGGGTGGAGAAAAGTGTCAGGTCTGTTGTGTGATAAAAGAGTACCATCAAGAATGAAAGGAAAGGTGTACAGGACAGTAGTGAGACCAGCGATGTTGTATGGTTTGGAGACAGTTGCACTGAGGAAAAGACAGGAGGAAGAGTTAGAGGTAGCAGAGCTGAAGATGTCGAGGTTCTCTTTGGGAGTGACGAGGATGGATAGGATCAGGAATGAGTACATCAGGGGGACAGCACATGTGAGATGTTTTGGAGACAAAGTTAGAGAGGCCAGGTTGAGATGGTTTGGACATGTTCAGAGGAGGGAGAGTGAATATATCGGTAAAAGGATGCTGAGGTTAGAGCTGCCAGGCAGGAGGCCGAGAGGAAGACCAAAGAGGAGGTTTATGGATGTAGTGAAGGAGGACATGAAGGTAGTCGGTCTGAGAGAAGAGGATGCAGGGGATAAGGCTAGATGGAGGCAGATGATTCGCTGTGGCGACCCCTGAAGGGAACAGCCGAAAGGAAAAGAATAATAATAATAATAATAATAATAATAATAATAATAATAAGCCCAATTTCTTATCCTTCGCCTAATAATCATCGATTCATCGATCATGTGTCATGCTAATGTATTTTCTTTCATCTCCAGTAGTGGATGCCCGGGTGGATAGTTTTAGTCGAAATTCCACATACCTGTGAGAGACTCGCTGGTCTCAGACCTTAGACCTTACCTGATGACTGTGATATATTATATTAAAATCTCTAACATGCAAATCAACATTTCTGAGATATTTATAAGCACTGACTGTACGAGCAAATGACCAGGACTGATATGATAATAAACCACACACTGTGTAATATCCCTGTGAAGGATAGATTGAGGTGCTAGGCTTAACAGCAAAAACAACAGTGCTATTAACACTCCAAAAGTGTTATCCATATAGAATATCCTTAAAGAACCATTCGCTCAAAAGACCGTTTTACAGGACACTTAATTATCCAATAAACTCTTAAGTAACCATTCAAGAACTCTTTTCTAAGAATCTATGAATGTATTAACTGAGTAAGTATAACATTTAGCTTCTTGGTTCTTTCAAAAAACATATTTTTCTATGCTTCTTTAAAGGTTCATTGGATAACTAAGTGATCTTAACTTCCCTAAAGGGTTCTACTAAGAACTCTTTCTAATAAGGGAACTTTAGGTTTATGGTTTAAAACTTTAATGAAAGTTATAGGTCGTATAATTACTGCTAACTGCCCAATCAAATCAAGGCAGAAATTGAAATTAGATAAACAGAAACATTTTAGGAGAAGTTTCATTTAAAAAAAAAAAAAAAAAAAAAAAAACTTAGAGCATCCATAAAATTTGACCCGTGTGAACTTTATTAGAATATATCGGTTCAAATCTATACAATTTTAACTCCAGTCCCCAAGATGAAGCGTACAGTGTGAGGACACTTTCACTGCGGATATTTCAACAAACAAAATGAGTTGGAATTTGAATAAATATTGTACACAACCCTTTTTCCTGTCAGTCGACAAAGACTAACAAAACAAGCAACCAAATTAAACGCACAAAACAAACACACAAAATGCTGGTTGATCCAAATGGCCATAGATTAGCATGTATGATGTGTTGTTTGTATTGTCATGAAAGTTTCATATGTCATTGGCAGAGCAAATCATAACTTCTCTATGAATGATTTATCTTTATTCCTGCTATTAGTCACTTGATTAATTAAATTTGTTTGGCCCAAAACATTCTGATTTAAAAGAAACAAGGAAAAAATAATTCATATATATATTTTTCAAGTTTTTTTTTTTTTAAATAAAAATAATATACTGAATAAAAGAAAATCACAGACTCTATTATTTGAGTCTGAGTATTTGAGTATTTATTTCTTCATCTGTAAGTCACTTTGGATAAAAGCGCCTGCTAAATGAATAAATGTAAATTTGAGATCACCGTAAAATTCTGGACATCTCAATAGAGAGTGATTCATAAAACACGTATTAAACTTCCACTTGAGTGTTATGTAATGCATTTTGAGACGGATACAAATGCAGTTAAAGCGTTTATTAAAGAGAGGCGGGCAGACAAATCCAAAACGGCAGGCTGAATCAGAAACAATAAGCGGGCTTAGGTCAGGCGATCTACAAACAGGACAAAACTAGACAAAGACTAATAACAATGGTGCAAGAACGAGGCAAACCAGTCAAACAGACACAGAAAACAGGCTTGGTGTCATCCGGCGCTGAGGCAAAACTGAGCGTATACTTTGTGCAGAAAAAAGACACACGAGGGTTTAAATATACAGACTAATTAAAGGACAAATGGAAACAGGTGTGAGCAATAAGGACACATGAGGGAGGGACAGGGATGGAGACAGGACATAAACCAAAACAACACACACCTGGCAAAGTAAACAAAACCTGACAACACGGAACTGCATCCTGAGCGAACTGGGCATTAAACATAAGCAAATGTACTTGTTTTTTCCAAACAATATAATAAAGCTATACTCTAGCTGGAAACTTGCTGATGTCTGGATTGATTGGCTGCAATATTGCATGAACATTCTGAAATAAAAAGAATGGCTAGGCTAGGTATATAAATACCCCACTGTATATATTAACATAATACAGTACGGCAAAATATGTGCAGAAACTTTGATCGAGGAAGGATACCCCTCCTAATGATTGAATTCAGGTGTTTCAACCACACCCATCGCTAACAGGTGCATAAAATCAAGCACATAGCCACTCAAGCTTCATCGCCAAACATTGGCAGCAGAATGGGCCGTACTGAAGAGCTCAGTGACTTTCAATGTGGCACGGTTATAGTATGTCACCTTTGCCACAATTCAGTAAAGTTTGGTGGACAGTGGTCTGGTGCTGTTTTTCAGGGTTTGAGCCCCTTAGATCCAGTCAAGTGTCGTGTAGCTTTACTGTGAAATTGTACACAATTTGATGGGTTTTTTTTCAAAATGGAAATCTTTCTCCATCTTTCTCCAGTGTATTAGTGAAACTGAGGTCTATAGAGACCTGATGTAGAAAGGCAGACAGCTCTCATAAACATAGCAAAAAATATTTACTTTTAAAATTTTGCAACAATTTGCATTTGTTGTTTTAGCTTCATGTAATTTCAAATGAACTCTACTTGATTGAATTTCTTCAATACTGCACAGATTAATTATTTGGTTTGTGCAACAGAACCTAAATAAATTAGGTAAAGGTTGATGAATGGCTTTTAATGAAATATATGTGATATTTGTCACAACATGAAAAGATGAAAAGAGAGCAATTATTCTCCTGAGACTTAAAATAGCGATGACAGCCGAAATGCAAAGAAGCTTGTGTATTATATTTTCACCTGATTTCCATAAAGTATTCAACCTACATTTGAGAAAACATGTACAAAACACATTCTACAATGGAAAAATTATGTAGCATCATTAAATAACAGTGTTATATATTATCTAAATAACGTGTTTGTGTGTTTGTTTGTTTGTTTGTTTGATTAAAGTTGATATCTACGGCTTCCAAAGCAACACATAATACAGAATTATTCCAAAGCTGTGGACAAGATCAGTTATTATAAATGATGAATATTTATAATGTTATAAATAATTTTATGTAATTTTATGTAATAGTATTCTATTTACTGTACAGCTCACGTTGACGTTTGGGTTTTTATATTCTCTTATTTACTGGTAAAGCTCTAAAAACTAATACGAAAAAAATTACACTATGACATTATAAAAATGTGTTAGATTTATAAGTGAAAGCATTCTCAGTGTTGGCAACATAGCTAATAATTTCTAATTATATTATTATTAGAAAATTCAACCTACTTAAACCTAATCATTACTAATTTTTTGGTATAACATTAGCAATGTTGTTATTTTTCCAAGAAATAAATGCTTGCCAATTAGTAAAATATCTTCTTTTTTTTAAATCTAAGTATCTAATTATCTAAGTATGCATAAATAATGTTATAATAAGTAATACTAGAGAACTTTTAGCCTGTGTTATTGTTACTAAATAATAGCTTGTTAATTTTAATAAATTGTACGTATTACATGATTGTAAATAGAAAAATGATTTGGATGTAAAGTGTTTATTAGTTTATTTACTCTCAAAAGTCACATAGCGTAAAAATGAATACAATGGCAATAAATATTACATAACAAATTAAGAGAAATGGCTCATTTACAAATTATATATATATATATATATCATGGACATGTTTATATTAAAATTTACCAATAATCATATTCAAACGTGACAAAAAAAATAGGTAAATGAGGAGCAGGAAATATATAAAGTTATATTAGAAGAAGTAGTTAATGTTACATGTGATAATTTTATAATAAAACCTATTTGGAAATGTGTCAGGAATGAAGCAATAATATGCACTAATTCACTAAAAAGAAAAATAGCCCTTGTATAATATCTGTATAGTTACTGCTCTACTGATGGCCAAACCAAACCTACACCTTAATCCTATGTATAAATCCTATTTTTAATTTTCAGAAATAGACATATATAGTACACAAAGACTACACTGGAGTACAGATAATAGATTCCATAACTTAGCAAAAAAGTCTTGAATTAGGTTACTCGTCCACTTTGCTACCTGACCACCTAAAACAGGTATTTGGTCTGATACTTTATGGGATTGAAAATTTCCCAACCCTTTGCAGATAGAGGAAAGCTTGACAGAAATGTCCAAAAGAGCAAATGTTGATAGCGGTAGAAAATACATAACAGTAATAGAAATAGTCAGTAAACGCATATTTAAAAGTGGACAATAAAATATAAGGCATGTAATTGAACAGCAGCTTTATCTCCAGAACAACGACAATAATAAATGCTCGTTTCTTCATGTCGTTCTCCTGCTTTCTTCTCCGGTCTCCTGGATTACTGCGTTTCAACACCTTGAGGATGGAAAAGCTGAAAAACGACTCAGTGCAAACAACCAGGATGAAAATGGCTAGCAGAAGATGAGGGCTAAAAAAGGTGATGTTGATCACACTCATCACCAGTGTTATCATCCACATCAAAAACAGGCACATTAGCTTGTACCTCATCACTTTGTACTTCAGGTAAATGACGGGATGAACCACGGCCACATAGCGCTCAAAACATATACCACACTGAAACAGTGGATAACCGCTGAAACATGCAATATATAAGAAGACAACTCCTTTAAAGATGATTGAGGTGGCTGGAAAAACTAAAATCGTGAGGAATAAAACTGGAGTTAGAATAATGCTGATTATATCGGTGCAAAGAATGTTAAATATGAACAGTTCTGCTTCCAAGGTTGAGTTTCTGATTAGAATCGAGAGAGCCCAAGGCACTGTGGGCAATGACAAGCTGACATCGAGAATCCCCATTGCAATCATAACCCATATCCACGTGGAGAGCTGACACTGAAATGTGTCAGCAGTGGTGTTGGAAAATGTGGAGTTGATGACATTAGTCATGTCTGCAAATAAATATTTTGGAAGTCGATTTAGATATAGAGAAGAATTATTAAAATATCAGGACACTAAGAATAACAATCAGTAAATTTGGTAAAGAATATAGAGCTCAATCTATATTATGTATAATATTTCTCATTTAGATTCACTATAGGGACATATTGTATAAACATACCCTGAATCCATCCTTTTCTTTCCCTACAAATTTGAATTTGATTAACTGATTTTGACGTGCGTGGTCCCACCAAAGTACTGTATATATTTTAACGAATTCAATTTAACCTTGATGTACAATTTAAATATAAAGCATAAATATACATAACAATTTAAGATAAAGCACAAAATTCAACTCAGAATCCTAGTGACTAATATCACTTTAAACTTGAGATCAGAGCTGGAGTACATTTGAACACGTTCAATCAATGGTTTGTTGGTTGGTTGGTTTATTTATTTATTTATTTATTTATTATAAAGTAATAGATTAGAAATTAAATAGCCATGACATACCTGTTGGAATCAGACTCGTGCTGCAGAAAGATTGAGTGTGTGCTTGTGTAAGTAATGTGGAATTAATTTTATTGGCTCAGTAGGCTACACATCACAGCTGTGGTCAGTGGAAAGCATGTGACGTGACGCCTGACACAACAATAACCAGTGTACTGTAATTTATCATTGTGACTATGTTTTCGTAAGCAGCCTGTTTTCTTTCCACAGCACTGTAGAGCTCTGATTTATTAATCACGTTTAAAGGGGGGGGGAGACCGGACGTGATTTATCTAGTTTTCGTTTTTAACATCACAAAAAAACACAAACCCGTTCACAGGGGTGTGTAGAAATTTATATATCCAATGTACATGGCTTTTCCTTCTAGTGGCACTTATACCTTCTTAAACTGTTAATAAAACACCATACTTTCATGAGTCTGATAATTGGATGCGTGATGTGTTTAGTATAAGTTTATTGATGCATGTACACAGCTACAGAAAGGATAAATGTGTGACAAGAATCTTAAGTAGCTTATGATTATTGGTGTTTTAAAATAACACACTGTTTCAGACAATAAAATAAAATAAAATAACATAAAATAAATATTTTACATAGACAACTTACTTCATGCATTCAGAAAGCAGGGAAATTTACCAAACCATACTGGGTACAAGACACAAAAAACGCATTCGCTATAACTGGTTCAGAAATATACCACCAAACTAAGAGAAAAGGTTTTAAACAGAAACTATAACAGACACGTGTGTATAAAGGTTCTTGTGTTTTGTTTTGTTTTGTTTTGGGGGTTTTTAACAGTTTTTTTTATTCTTAAGGGTTTATAACTTCTTAAAGAGGTTCTACTAGGAAATCATTCTGGTAAGGAGACGCTCTGTAACCTTTAAAGTTTCCTCCAGAGAGACAAAGAAGGACCGTTAAGGGTTAGGATTAGGAGTGGAGTTTAAACTCGTTTTAAAAAATGAAACGCAACAACATTGTCCTTATTCATTTAAATGCATAAGAATGTCTCATTACATCAGGACTTTTGGTTCTTTGGTTTATAAAGTTTCTGTGATGTTCTTGTAACGCTTTTATAAAATATTCCTACACTGCTGGGACGACATTTTTAGTTAATGGAGCACAATAGTGTTAACTTTTAACTATCCTCAGTCTCAAACATACCTTTTGTGTGCTTGGACCCCACATGCAGAAAAATCCAGAAGATTTCATTCTGATGTAAACTACTGGACGCTGACGCACGTTATTTAGAGACAGGTTTGGGCACTTGATTAAAAGAACTTGAAAAAAATATATTTATACGTCGCTGAGTTGTTTCAGTGTTTTATTTGAAACATTTGTTGACAAAAACTATTGATTCACTTCTGAATGCTGGAAGTCTGGCTCATGACACATTATAAGAACATTGTGAAGTTAATCATTAATAAGATTTCAGCAGTTTTATATTTGCCTGTCTAATAAGTTATATATTTCTGCTAACACTTTGAAAACATCAAATATCATATTCGATTGCGTTAAATACTAAAATGAGTTCGTCTTGTTTATTTCCGTGGTGATTCCTTATGGCCTGGCCACTGAAGTTTTCCTGTACGGTGTAGAAAAATCAGAGGCTGCAGAAAACTGCCCATCAGACAACAGGAAAAGCCCAAAGGCTGGTACACACACGTGAAAGCGTAAGGAGCCATATGACTCTTTAATGTTGGCACAATGAAAAGAGGGATATAGTTAAACAATGCAGAGGCCTGAATGATTATCACAGTATAGGACGCCCTCTTTTTCTTCAGGTTCATTTCTTCCACCTTCTTCCCACCTCTTGCTCCTGGACTCGGCCGTCTCAGGACCCTGAGGATGGACAAACTGCAGAACAAGTTGACTAGCATCACAAATGTGAAGACTCCTGCAACCAGGTTAATCTGTGGATTTTTAATGGCGGACCAGATGAAGAAAGCAGTGAAGAGCCAGCCAACAATTAGGAAAATCACTTTGCACTTGAGAAAATGATATCTGAAGAAGAATATGGGGTGAACCACTGCAACATAGCGCTCCACGCTCATCCCACACTGGAACAGAGAACGGCCAAATAAACCGAGACCATAAACAAACCAGTTGTATTTGTTAATGGACGTTATTTTCAACACGACATAGTTGAGCATCAGAACTTGTGAAAGGATGCAGTAAAGGATCTCCATCATGCCCAAATTTATAGTGAAGATCTCCTGCACCAGCTGGTTCCTCCAGTCCCTCAGGATTAGCGCTTGCACCCAGATATTGGTGGACAAACCCAACAAAGTGTTAAACATTTCAGACACAAAGAACGCAAAGAACACTGGTCTGCACTGGTACCACTGCAGACTGCCATCATCGGTCGATGTGGAGGAATTAAAACTAAAACGAAACACTCCAAAATCCATGATGCTTCTCTTCTGCCGATCTGAGAGAAAAATGGTCATGGAGAGCTTTGGACCATCGGACCATGCAGAGCTTCCTGTCAATGGTTTGGAAAGAAATAATCATAATTTGAATACTGGGGGAAACATATTGTATTCAAATGAACTATTTAAATAGTTTGGCTCCAGAGTTTGTCCAGCAAGTTTTTGTTTTGATAAACTATGAATAGAAAATGTTTGTTTTGTTTTGTTTTTTTAAGTCTCTGAGATCTTTTAAAATCTCCCATTTGTTTGATTGTTAGTAGTAGTTGTTTAAGTGGTACTATTAGGGTGCGTAGGCACCCTATTGTTATTCTACCGTTTTAAGGGGCCAAGCACCAATGGTGCAAGGCACCTATTGTTTTTCTACGGATTCTGCTTATTATTATTATTCTGGCTAGGGTGTCTATGGCAGCCCATAGAACTGTGTGGTAAAAGATAAGTGAAATTTGGCACACAGCTTCAGGACACATTCAGCTGCAAATACACCAAATCTGGGCCCCAAGTTCCCAAAGCTCTAGCACCACCAACAGGTCAAAATGTGGCCAAATTTCAAAATATGTTTATGTACATAACTTGTGAAACCTGTGGCCAAAATTTCATTACCAGAATCCGTGGATCATGCTGAGTTCAATGACATCAATTTCCACCTAATTAGATTTTCAGCCATCTTGGATATCGTTAAAAACTTATTTTTGTCCAAATCTTCAGACCAATCCGCACAAAAGTTATTGAATGGAATTTTGATTTTCATTTCATGACAGTGACACATTTGGCTCACATCATCTCGAGACTTGTCTAAACAGAATTTATCGAAGGAGCTCTGATATTTAAAACTGTTCTCCCATAACAGACTGGCAAATGCGTGAAACTAGTTTAGTTTAGTTTAGTTTAGTTTTATTTAAAGTTTGACATGACAGGATATTGCAGCACAAAACCCTGAAATGTGTCAAACATACAAATACTCCAAGACATCATTACTTAGTGTAAAACAAATAAAAGATAGCTGATGTACATGCATTAAAAAAAAATACTAAAAAAAAATAAATAAAATAAATAAATAAATAAAATAAAAAAGAAATGAAAATACTAATATATATACATATATATATATACACACACACACACACACACATATATATATACACACACATACATATATATACACACACACACACACACACACACACACACACACACACATATATATATATATATATATATATATATATATACACACAGATACACACATATCTATATTTATGACTATCACAGATTCACAGAAAAGGCATCCTAATCAAAGCCCTGTAAGTTATCCGTACAACAGTTTTAAAGCACGGGGAATAAAGGAGAGTTCATGATGTTTAGTTTTGCTCCTGGGTACAACGAATGTCTTGTGCCGCCGAAGAGAATAAGTCGGTGTTGGAGCCACAGGCAGGAAACAATGCAACGGTGATGAATTGTCCTTGAGTATTTTAGTAAGAGTACGTATGGTGGCTTCCTCACGCCTCTCACTCAATTTTGGGAGAGATGAAGTCGGAATGCCTATTATCCGACAGCATCGCTTTTGAATCCTCTCTAACTCCTCAGAGAGACCTTTAGGTAGACCACCCCACACTGGACTAGCATATTCGAGAACTGGTCGTATAAAAGACAAATATACTTGCATTAAAACATCACAAGGAAGACCCGCTTTTTTTGCAGTGCAAAGATAATATATTCTGGGGCGCACCTTCGAAATCATGTACTTAATGTGGGCATCCCATGACAAGTCAGAGGATATTTGAACTCCAAGCAGTTTAAAGGTGGAAACTCTACTAACTGCATGTCCTGAGATAACAGGAGAGGGAGGGGAGGGAATGTTGTCCTCTCTCCTGGTACTAATTACCATGTCCACAGTCTTAGCTCCATTCATTGCCAATGTAAATTCCTGTCCCCATTCCACTACAGAGTCCAAGGCCTTCTGAGTGAGTCCAGGTAAAGATCCCATTAGAAACTCTGAGATTGTTAGATCATCAGCATATTTCACAGGTATTACCGAAGGAGGCAAATATGAATCCAGGCTATTTATACATATGACAAAAAGTAGAGGGGATAGAAGTCCCCCTTGAGGACTGGAACTGGAACTGGAAAGGAGTTAGACACACAGGAGCCCCACTTCACCCTCTGCTCTCTGTTACTCAGATAGCTCCTTACCATAAGCCAAAGGGGTCGTCTGACATGCAAGTCAGCTAAGGAATGTAGCAGTCGACAATGTTCAATTGTGTCAAATGCTCGAGTGAAGTCAACAAAAACAGCGTGTATATCCATTTTAGGGGAGCTGTTAAGTGCTTCATGCCAGTGCTGCAGAATTTGAATCAAGGCAGTGTCAGTTGATCTGTTCCTCATAAAGCCGTGTTGTGATGGTTCGATCCTAGTAACTGTATCCTCCAGAATGGCATCTCTGAGGATTCCTTCAAACACTTTTCCAACACAGCTGAGTAGTGAGATCTGGCGATAATCTGCTGGAAAACTAGGCTTTGCTTTTTTAGGAACAGCTTTGACTATAGCCTCCTTCCATTGTTTTGGAAAAATGTTATGCTGGATGCATGTATTGAAGATGTCACATAACACCGGTGCCAACTCTTCATGAAAAGTCTTAAGCACCCAAGGAGGAACACAGTCGGGACCAGCAGCCTTGGCTGCATTCACTTTACGGAGTCTTGTCTTAACTTGTCCAATACTCAGAGGAGGTACACTACAATTTGACAACCTGCAGGTAACTTCATCCGCAGACAAAGAAATATGGCTCGCATAATTCCACACAGAAGCAAAGTGCCTAGCCAGAGTGTCACACTCACGTTGCATGATGTTTTGATCCTGAGACACCATGTCACTCTTATCTCCTTCCATCCCCATTAAATTCTTCACTGACTTAAACCATTGTTTTGGCTTGGAGCGTCGCAGTTCCTCCACCTCATGCTGGTAATATTGTTTCTTTGCGTTCTTGATTTTTTTGGCAATGATTGATTTTATCTTCCTATAAGAGGTTTTGTCGCCAGAACAAAAAGCACACTGCCTATCCTTTATCAGATCTTTAATTTGAACAGTCATCCAAGGCTTATCTGTGTTTGTCATAGAGACTTTTTTTAATGGAACTGTTTTATCCAAGATAGATATAATAGTGGAAGTAAAAGCACCAACCTTAGCCTCAGGATCCATAGCTTCATGAATGTGAGACAAATCAGTAGTATTCATCAGGAGGCCCAGTTCCCTGATTGTCTCAGGGGTACGTTTTCTGCGAAAAATATGTTTTATAGACTTGGTGGGCCAGTTTCCTACATTTATCAAGATAGTCTGATGGTCAGAAGAACCAACAGGAGGCAAATGCTCAGGTGTCTGATACATGGAGGAAATATTGGTAAATATAGAGTCTAATTGACTAGCCTTCCTTGTTGCTCCAGCCACGATTTGTTTCAGACCATGTCTGCTGCAGATGGTTTCAGACTTGAACTTATTTGTATCACCAAGTATAACAATTGCAGCCTGCTGATAGTTACATTCAATATATCTGAGACAACTATCCAAATACTGTGAGATTAGTAAATCAGGTTGGGCTGATGCAGAAGAGCGTGGTGGTAAATATAGCACAGCAGCAATAATACAACTTAACCCTCGAGGAAGACGACTGGGACGTAACCATACCCACAAAGCTTCATGCTCTTCCTCTTCTAAATGAGTCAGTCGAATTTGTTTGATGGCGTTACAAACATACAAGGCAACTCCTCCTCCCCCACCTCCCTTGCGATCCCGCCGATGTATTGTATATCCAGGAAAAGTTACAATTGAATCTGGGATACCATCATTTAGCCAAGTCTCTGAAACGGCGACAATTGCTGAGTTATTACTCTGTGCTACACTGTGCAGCTCGTCACATTTGTGACGTAAAGAACGCACATTAGAAAGGAGAAAACCAGGCATAGATGGTATTGACTTGTTGACATGATGGTTTATCTTGATATGTATTAAGTTCTTAGATTGATAACAACAGTCAGATAGAAATATTCTTTGCCCAGTTGGCTGTCTTTTAATATCCACAGCAGTTCCACAAGAAGTAGGGCGATTTCCAACAATTGTACATATTGAACGAATATAGTTTCTCCCAGCTTTCTTACCCCTTGGGCGAGATCTGAGTCGAAGAATCCCATTTAACTGCAGTATGTTCTTAACTTCAGAAGCCAAAGGAGATGCAAATCTTCTCAGACTTTTTAAAAGATGAAAATCAATTAAATGTCCAGGTTGTGCCATTGTAAGGAGAAAAGGGAAACAATTACTTGAAGATGGTTTCCTCAATAGTTTCCTATCATCCACCCAGCTGTAGAAGAGTAGGCCGCATACCAAAATCCATCCAAAATCTCTCAGAATTAAATCCATCCACATGTCCTAACTCCTAATATAGCAATAAAATCATACAAATAAAAAATCTACCCGTGCATTTCCAAACTATATTAAGTTAAAATTGTTTAAAAAGCTAAAAAAGACCCAACTGCCAAACAGTTCAACTTTCATGCGGCTGCCCTTAAAAGCGCCACCTGCTGGCCAGGTAACGGCCACCTGCACAAACTACAAATCATTCCTGAATCCCTTTGCCTATAGTTATGCTTTCCTGTGATTTCTTATGCAGCAATTGTAGCGTGTCTGTGAAAGTGCAGCTCACCGACTCTGGGTGCTTGGCCCCCTGAAATACTGCTTGCAGCTTTAATTATTATTATTATTATTATTATTATTATTATTATTATTATTATTATTATTATTGTTGTTGTTGTTGTTGTTGTTGTTGTTGTTGTTGTTGTTGTTCTTCTTCTTCTTCTTCTTCTTCTTCTTCTTCTTCTTCTTCTTCTTCTTCTTCTTCTTCTTCTTCTTTTAAATGACATTATAATCCTGGAGTTCCTGATCAACCATAAAGTTCTTTTTTACTATTATTTACTTTATTTATTAGCATGAGGAGTTAAAGTAACAAAAAATCACAATTTTATTTCATAAAAAGGACACAATTCTGGATAAAATAATTTTATTACTGACACATGACACAATATAAACATTACTAAAAGGTAATAAGTTGAAAAAATATTAATATAATCAAATATGAATTGTGCGTTTAAAGCCTCCATCGAGCCGTCAGGATTTTGAGGAGAAACTGGTGCATGAGGTAGACTGCTTACATCATCTTACATCATCTGCTTACATCATCTTACATCATCTGCTTACTTCATCTTCATCATCTGCTTACTTCATCTTCATCATCTGCTTACTTCATCTTCATCATCTGCTTACATCATCTGCTTACATCATCTTATGTCATCCTGCATCATTTTTATGTCTGATAACTTCTTTCTCCATGTTTACTGCGTCATTTCCCTTTCACACCTTCACACTCCTCCGTGTAAACGCTCCTCCTGAGACTTTATGACGTTTTGTTACAGGATTTTCGGTGTGTGTTCAGAAGAGTGATGTAAGGAACACCGATGAAAGCCCAACGCTCGCTGGGCCAGAACCGAAGCACGGGTTCTCGCTCTGGAACCTCACTTACAGCGTCGAAATACGCAAAACACACACAGCCCAGGTACGAGGCCACGCAGATCAGAACGTGCCTGAAATAAACACTCAGTCAGACCTCAGGATTTTAACTGGAAATAAATATTTTCATTTCATTTATGACACAAAACAAAGTGTTTAGATTTGAAAAAGAAACTCCAGCTTTATTAACTGAAACAAAACAAAACCCTAAACTTACATTTACATGATAAGATATTCTTTATTTCATTTTTCTCTTTCTTTTTCTCTTTTTTGTTTTCTTTCTTTCTTTCCTTGTCTTTATTCTTGCTTTCTCTTCCCTCATGTCTTTATTTATTTACTTGTTTGTTTATTTTTATGTATTTCTTTATTTCATACTTGTTCTTTTTTTCTTCCTTCCTTCCTTTCTGTCTAGTTTTCTTTTCCATTTATCCTTTTCTGCCTTTTATATTCTTCTATCTCTTTTTCCTTATTTGTTTGCTGTTTCTTTTCTTTTTTCTGTGATTGTTTCTCTTTTTTCTTTCTTTCTCTTCCTTCTTCTCGTTTTTCTTTCTTGCCGGTTTCCTTCTCTTTGCCTTTATCCTTTCTTCATTTTTCTCTATTTTCACTTTCTGTCTCTTCCTGCTTTGCCTAATTTTTCGTTCTTTCTTTCTTTCTTTAAAATGCTGGAGCTCGTATCAGTTTTCATGCATCACTTTTGTCCAGATGTTTTACTCTGAAATGCTGTTCTTGCCCAGGTCCCACCCCTCTTTCAATGCTCAGCCAATCAGCACACAGAGAATCCAGGACTAAAATATATTTTACACAAACACAAAGTACACACTAATGTGTTTTTAAAACCCTCCCGTGATGACCTCACAGTGTGTGTCCTGTCATGCAGGTTTAAAACAGCAGTATGTGCTGAATTTACTGTGATGACTAAAATTCATTAAACTGGACCGTACCAAACGCAGTGTAAGTAGGGGAAGTTCATGTTGGACCAGATTTCACAGAAGATCCTGTCACTGATCCAGCACAGAAGAGCGAGAGTCCACCACACAGCCGAGATTAAACCCAGTTTAAACACACGCTGGTTCTCACATCTGAGCCCAGAAAACAGAGAGAGAGAGAGAGAGAGAGAGAGAGAGAGAGAGAGAGAGAGAGAGATTATTATAACTGGTTTACAAAAACCAAGAACATTACAACATACTGCTGCAGTACTCAATGTGTCCACTGGGAGAAAAATCACTCAGAAAATCAACTCACTTCAGTTTCCTTCAGTGTCTCAGCTGCTGGAATTAAACTGTATTACATCCTTTTGTACAAAAAATAAATAAATAAAAGCACATTCTTTTGAATGATCAAATAAAATCTCTCTCCTCAAGGATAACATGTTTTGCAAGAACAATGTTTATGCAATAGATCTGGTTTATTATTAAATACAAAATAATTCCGTGTAACTTTATCATATTCCTATTTATAAGCCATATGTGAGAATACGTACTCATGTGTTTTATTAACGTTTATTAAATGATTTCATTTAACAGCCCAGTTTATGGTTTGTATAATATAGTATTTGTACATGCTGTAGTTACAAAGTAAAAAAGAAACAGAACAAAAGTGTAAAATGTAGATTTAATAGATAAAAACAGTTAGTATTTGTCTCATGCTACATGTTTAATAAAAGTATATATAAACATGCTGCTATATCCCCGGCGCTGGCATCTCTCCACCCGCTCCCAGTTCAATTCAGAGTTCAATATAAGGTTTATATTGAATTATTTTGTTTTTAAGGGTCTAGTTCTCGATACGCTGCGCAACTCCTTCAGAAATATACGTCCTCCAGACCTTTAAGGTCATCGCAGAGTTTTTATTTAATTGTTCCTAAGTCTTGTTTAATATCAAAAGGAGATCGGGCTTTCTCCGAATTCTGCATGCTGTACAATGTTTTTTCTTTTTCTCCTTTTATTTCTATTTTCCTTCCTTCCTTTCTTTCTCTCTATTTCTTCTTCTCTATTATCTTTCCCTGTTAAAAAAAAAAAAAAAAAAAAAAACTATAGAAACCATTAGAGAAATTCTACTGGTTTCCACTACAAATACCATTAAAACCATTAACAACTGTAGTGTGTTTTGGGCCGTATTCTATTCGGATTTAACTGTTTGTATTGGTTTCCATTAGACATAAACATTCCACCAATACATCCCAACACATTACCAGTAGAGACCCACAAGGGCCATTATAGTTTCCATTAAAACCAATACAATTCCCGTTATAACCATTAAAACCATTAGAATTTCTGTAATTGGGTTTTTTTCAGCAGGGTTCGCTTTCTTTCTTTCTTTAATTCATTCTCATTTCTCATTTTCTTTACTCTTTCTCAGTCTTTTTTGTTTCTCTTCTTTATTTCCTTTCCTGCTTTCTTTCTATCTTTTTCACGTCACTCTACTTTCTCTCTTATTTTTTTGTTGTATTCTTTCCTTTCTATCATTCTATCTCTCTTTTCTTTCTTTTCCCACTTTTTTTAAAATTCTTTTTATTTTTCACTTCTTTCTGTCCCTTTGCTTTCTGAAGAACTGTCTCTCAGGATCTC
>CM042569.1:1205157-1217657 GCA_023630585.1 Cranoglanis bouderius
TCATTAACGTGGCCTTAAAGTTCTACAGTAACCAGTTTTCCCCATCAGGAGTCACATGATTAGTTGAATAGCGTTTACGTTATTGTTATTAAAGTGCCACGTGATCTCGATATGAATACAGCTCACAAACACAAATAACACCGTGAAGAAGTAAAGGGTAATAAACTGTACTTTTCCTTAATCTTCTTTATGTATCTTTCACTGGATATGGTGATGTTTGTAAAAGATCTGTGGAGCATATTTGGATCATAACTACCTTTAATGGTATAAACTTTCTAGGAAAAATGTACAAAAGAACGACAAGAAAAGGTCGATTTTAGTAGCGTTTTGTTCTGAGAGTGAAACTTCCTGGAAAAGTAGCAGTCAGTGTTTAAGGATCCAACAGAACAGCATTAAATACATATTTATTATCCTATCATTAATGATGTTCACTGAAAACAAAAAACTTGCGCACCACAGTTGTATTTCCGTCCACCTTCGAACATTGTTCTATACCTACAGTCTAAACGTCACAGTTTAACCGAAGCCTCTTTGGCTTGTAAGCTGAGAGGAACCGAAGAATCCGACGATGTTGTTAGAGACAGATTATTAAAGCAGAAGTTTACAATGCGGCGTTCGGATGTTGACGAGAGCCGCCATGGAGACGGAGATCGTCTCCTAGAACCCGTTGAACGCTTGTTATCTGATACGCAGACATCTCGTGCTGGTCCTGACTCCATCCACTCGCCGTACCTCCTCCACTTTACACAGTTCAGCTCTGTGGATGAATATCACAAACCGCAAACGTGTCGTGAAATGAGTTTATTATCAGCGGAGGAAGCAGGAGGCCGTATCTCTGAGGAAACAACGTCTCCAACAGTTACTGCATTATCTACAAACTCCACTGCCGAACACACACAGCTCAGAAAGTACTACAAGTCGTTTGTTTTTTAAATAGGAAAGTCACACTCGCTGAAATAAAGGGGGGGAAAAAAGTCTGACACTTTGTATTTCTGTAAAATACAACAAAGAGTCAAAATGACGGGGGATTCCAGCGATCGGATTCATCTTCAGCCCCTGGAAATACTGTAAAACACACGATTAAGACTTTTATTTAATGGGAATTCAGGCCAGAAAAGTGAAGATTTCATCACGTTCAGTTCACTTTAATCACAACAGCAATCATTTAATACATTTTAAAAATCTACCGCGCTGTACATTTGCGATCCGCTGGCTTAAAGCTTCTCTTTAGACACGTTCACACCATCTTATAATCGTTTGAACTGTAAAAATGAACTTTTTAAAAACGTATTCGGGTTTTTACGCTCATTACCGTTTCATTATTTCATCACATGTCTGAATCACAGCTTTCTATCAAACACCTCGAACAGAACAGATTTAAGAGAGTCGTTTAAAGTATTTAAGGGTCACTTACCAACAACCATGAGCAGGAACCATATGACATAAATCCCACGGTTATAACACACTGCGTACTGATGGAATAAGTGCATCAGGAGAGGAGGCAGGACGAAAAACAGCACGTTACTGATCTGAAATCGCAGGAAGGAGGAAGAAAGGAAAAAGTTAAACGATAGAAAGTATAGACAAAGCAAAAAAAAAAAAAATAGATAGAAAACAAAATAAAGAAAGGACCAACATTTCTATTTTTGTGCATTTTTGTGGAAAGGTTTAATATTAAATCAATAAAATAAAGTTTAAGAAGAAGCAGAAGAAGAAGAAGAAGAAGCAGGAGTATGAGGAATAATTAATATTACAGTGATAATAAAAGTCTCTGACCGTGTTGTAGAACTCAGCGATGTTGGGGTGGATGAGATAATTTCCTTCACACCAGTCCAGTTCAGAGCTGCCAGGTTGGAGCTGATCTCTCCAGCTCTCAGAGTTCACCATCATCATCACCATCATCATCATCATCATCATCATCATCACACTGCTGCTGCTGTTTGTCTCTGAGTCTGGAGCCTCTCTCTCTCTCCTCCTGCATGCTCTCACGCTCAGCTCTAAATAACACACAGAGTGACTTCAGAATAAAAACTTTAACCCTCGCTGTGTTCTCGAGCTCTCCACTGAAACAACAGCGCCCATGCGCCGGTCACGTGACCTCAGCTGTCAATCACACGCTTTATTCCACAACAAAGAAAACATCAGGAGCAGCCTGTGTGGGCACAAATGACTGAATCAATGAGGATAACTTTTTTCTTCTTCTTTTTTTTTTTTTAACTTTAGTGTCACTTGTTAAATGTGCAAATAAATAAATAAATAAATAAATAAATAAAATCTGCTTTTGTTTTCTGTTTACAGAAGGTCACAGGGTGGGAAACTCTCACTCCAGCCGTTATCTAGACAGTTTTATATTGAGTAATAATAGTTTTTTACTTTGGTAAACATTTTTACGACATAATACCATATAATAAACACCATTTTGAGGGTTTACAATTTTGTTCTTCATTTTTAATGACGTTACGGAGGTGAGAATTATTATTTATTTATCTATCGATTTGTCTGTCTGTCTATTTATCTATATAAATAATTAACTAACTAACTAAAAAATAAATAAATAAATAAATAATGATATTCACCACCGTAACGTCTTTATTTATCTATCTACTTATCTAACTAAAAATTAAATAAATAAATAAATAGTTAAATAAATAAATAAAGGTGGTCGCCGCCGTAACGTCTTTGTTTGTTTGTTTTTGTTTGTTTGTTTGTTTTAAATGAAACGATTAGTAGCAGTAGTAATATCATATAATAAATAACAATAAAAAGGCGACAGAAATGTACATTACTTTTATTTTTACTGAATAAACGCGTCCGGAAGTTGCAGGGCGAAATCTCGCGATATTTGGAGAGCGTATGTGAGAGTACGCGGCGGATTTCCGGTCTCTTTGCCGTGGTGGACTCTTGCACAGACGATCCTCCAAGATGAAGGTGAGCTTCCAGAAATGTTTCTTTTCTAACGTTCTGTCTTATAATCGCACCCGAATATGGACGGATTGTGAAAGTAAACATATTAAATATGTGTAATGTGTTTACTGGAGTGTTGAGGAGTTTATCTGTGAGGTGGATGATGATGGATTATTGCGGGGCAGCGGAGCGGCTAACTGGCTAGTCACAACATGGCGGTGCTCTGAGATAGTAATGCGGGAGTGTTACAGAGAGTGTGTGAGAGACACGGGTGTGATGTTGGAGCGGGTGTTTCTGTCTTTCATTTCCAATTAATTTTGTGATAGAGTTTTGGTGGTTAGAGTGTAAATATCGCCACATCAGCTAACGTGTGTCCAGGTCGGTTAGCTAGCTCACACATGGAGCTTAAACAAACCGGGTTAAAGTTATCCCGAGTTTAACTAAACCTCATTCAAGTGTGTTTGGGGGATATGGTGAAATAAGTAAATATCTAGCTAGACATTTGACTATATATCTTTGTTATAATAATAATAATAATAGAAAAGTATCCAGTCTGAGGAGCGACTCGAGTCACAGGACAGACGTGTAATTATTAATAATTAATTTAATATAATTTAACGTCTGCCTCAAAACATCATGTAATCTACAGGACGAGTCTATAACGCGTTTAATTTTATAACATCAGCCTACGTAGTGCACTGTTTGTTCCTCTGATGGCTGTATATGTAACATTTCCAGTTCAGGTTCAAGTCGACACTGACGTCTGATCTGATCTGATCTGATCTGATCTTCAGTTCCTTCCTTTAACACACAAGATCACGTGGCTTTCATGACACAGAAAAAAAAGCATAAAATCTGCTGCGATGTCCATCCCACTGATTCTAATTTCTTCTTTCCTGCAGCTGAATATCTCCTTTCCTGCCACCGGCTGCCAGAAGCTCATAGAGGTGGACGATGAGCGCAAACTGAGGACCTTCTACGAGAAGCGCATGGCCACTGAGGTGGCTGCTGACCCCCTGGGTGATGAGTGGAAGGTGAGTCTCTTACTGTCCCACCTGTACACACACACACACACACACTTTCATCACCTTTAGTATCCGTGTTTACTGACCTTCTCTCTCTGTGTGTGTCTGCTGAGCGTTCTCCTAAAGAACATGGTTCCTCTGGAGCTCTGTACTGCGTTTAAACCTTGTCGCTGTTCCTAGGTCTGCTAATAACGAAGGAATTGTGTTTCTGGAGATATCTGAGCTTCATGTATTGTGTGTGTGAGTGAGTGTTTGCTTGTGATGTCGGCACACCAGTAGACCCCTTTCTGGCTGATCAGTAGCTCTAAAGGGGGGGCAGCGTGATGCCAGAGTGAGAAGGAGCCGCAAACCGGATAACGACCGGATCTGTACACACCGCGACTGGTCGAACTGCATCGCTCCTACATTCATTCAGCTGTTCTAGCATGTGCTGTGTGTTGTGTAGGTGTGTGATTAACCTGTGTGTGTGTGTCTCTCTCTCTCTCTCTCTCTCTCTCTCTCTCTCTCTCTCTCTCTCTCTCTCAGGGCTACGTGGTGCGCATCAGCGGAGGAAACGATAAGCAGGGCTTCCCCATGAAGCAGGGCGTTCTGACTAACGGCCGCGTGCGTCTGCTCCTCAGCAAGGGTCACTCGTGCTACAGGCCGCGCCGCACCGGAGAACGCAAACGCAAATCCGTACGCGGCTGCATCGTCGACGCCAACCTCAGCGTCCTCAACCTGGTCATCGTCAGGAAGGGTGAGACGTCTGGATTAGACGCGGATAGATCAGATTAATCAGATTATGGGTGTGAGATGTCGGGAGCAGCCGGTGGTGTCGGAGAAAAGTAGCTAAACCACGATTTTTAAAAAAAAAACAGTCGTTAGATGGTGTCATGGGCTAATTTGCATATGGACGTGTTCATCATCTCCAAAATGCACATAAATAAACTTCAGATTCGATTGAGGAGGATAATTTTCTTATTCGATGAGAAGACGTGCGCATAAACTACGATGGAAACTCGTTTGCCGAATAAATTCCTCGATGCGCGTCAAAAAAAAAAAAAGTCATGTGACTTTGCCTCAACAAATCGTGTGATTGGATGATTGGCTGAGTTGTTTCTGTGGGAAATGGGGCGTGGTCGGTTGTGTGACTGGACTAACCAGCGGACCGATCTCGCACCATTCCCTTCCCAGATATCAGACATCCGAGTCCGATCTCACGATGACCTGAGGTTTGTGAGAGCGTTCAGTCTGATGGTTTATTACGTCGGATAAAAGAGCCGTTTGTATTGACGCTTCGCCCCAGGTTCTCTTGGAGGTCACGGCTTTGTTCTCTGGAGCGCGTGGGATGGAAACGCCGCTTTATTCGCAGATGTTTTATGCGATATTCCAATTTCTCGCATAAGTTGAAGTCGCTAAAGTCACCAAATCCGGTGCCACTGGAAGGGGCGTGTCTTACTGAGTTAACTGTAAGTAGGTCAGACCTGTAGATTGTGTGTGCTGTTTATTTGTTAAATTTTATATTTTAGTATTTCGGCTGTACTTCGCAGACGCAGTTCACGTTTCCTTAATTATATCCGGGGTGCGTAAGTCTCGGGCTCGCCATAACTCAAAGTCAGAGCTGCAATAAAGTTAGCGTATCTTATTCTGTATACAGTCTACACAATACGGGCTTGGGGTGGTTTTACATTAGAACTCGTTATCTGGATGGTGCAGCAGCAGTGGCATCGGTTAAAGAAGCAAATTCCCACGTTAAAATGAACTGATGGATTGTGAACACTGCGGATACACATCTCAGTGCGTGTTATTTGGGTATATTTAGTTGACGTGAAGGGGTTTATAATGAATATGGTATGTAAATGTTTGGGGATTTATCAGCGAGTTGTAATATTCAGTGTTCATCCTGTTTTCTGTTACATGAGTGGAAATTTATCGTTAAAACACTCCCTGTGTGTGTGTGAGCAGGTGAGAAGGACATCCCCGGCCTGACTGACAGCACCGTGCCCCGCCGCCTGGGCCCCAAGAGAGCCAGCAAGATCCGCAAGCTCTTCAACCTGTCCAAGGAGGATGATGTGAGGCAGTACGTGGTGCGCAGACCCCTCACTAAGGAAGGTGAGTGCGACTTCGATGCAGGTTTTTCTAAATCCTGATTCCGAGAGCCGGTCTGTGACGTTCGTGTTAAAGGTTAGACTGTTGTTTTGTAAAACCCTGGCAAGGAGTTACTAATATTAAAAGGCGGCGAGGTTCAGGAGAAGTTCGGCACACCAGTAGACCCTTTCTGGCTGGTCAGTAGCTTTAAAGGGGGGACAGTGTGGTGCCACAGTGAGGTGGAGCTGCAAACCGGATAACGACCTGATCTGTACACAGCCGTGGCTGGTCGAACTGCATCGCTCCCACACGCGCACACACA
The DNA here is from genome assembly GCA_023630585.1 of Cranoglanis bouderius. Classification (NCBI taxonomy): domain Eukaryota; kingdom Metazoa; phylum Chordata; class Actinopteri; order Siluriformes; family Cranoglanididae; genus Cranoglanis; species Cranoglanis bouderius. Next base: position 1,211,476 of record CM042569.1, read on the forward strand.
CACACTATATATATCGTTCATTCTGCTCAAAATTAAAGATCTGTCATTGATTACAAATCGATACGATTGTGTGTTATAGCCAAAATATCAGTCCCACATTTTACAGTATATACAGGTTTTATTTTAGAAATTAAGAACTTTATCTTGGCCACGTTACTCATTCGGACACGTTTACATCATAAATATGGGTGTTGATTGACGTGTCTGGTCCCTGTTAAAGAAATAAAGAAAGTAGAAATACATGAGCGTTGCAGAAAGCTGAATTTAATACGACAAAATGCACAAATACTACATGTTTTTGGTTCCTTAGACTGTAATCAGTGAATTAACCGTAAGGGACTTGAGGGTTAACTGCAATCAGGCGTCTTACGCGGAGTCTGGCTAATATTCTGTTCACACACGTTATAAACTGAATCCGATTCCTCATCAGGTAAGAAGCCCAGGACCAAGGCCCCTAAGATCCAGCGCTTGGTGACACCCCATGTTCTGCAGCACAAACGCCGCCGCATCGCCCTGAAGAGGCAGCGCACGCAGAAGAACAAGGACGAAGCTGCGGAGTACGCCAAGCTGCTGGCCAAGAGGCTGAAGGTACGAGATGATCAGCTTTCTCACTGCTCCTGCGGGATGATCCCGGTGCAGGACCGTGTACATGTGTTTCAGTGAGTGTGATGGAGTAGAGTTGTTCCTCCCTTCAGTAGAGACTCACTCGTGTTTGTTATCTGCTCTGTTGTACAGGAGGCCAAAGAGAAACGTCAGGAGAAGATCGCCAAGAGGCGCCGCCTGTCCTCCCTGAGAGCCTCCCAGTCCGAGTCCAAGTCCAAGTCCAAGTCCGAGTCCAGCCAGAAATAAAAACTCTGTGCTTTTTACATCACAAATAAAACATCAAAATGCTTTTGCTCAATTTTGCTGTTGTCTGTATTTTTTTTTGTTGTTGTTTTATTTTTTTCTTCACCACCAGAGAGAAAAATCTCAATCAGGAACCCTGTTTACTCCGAACTTGCTTCTAAACACTTTAAAAGTCTGGCGTTTACCAATAAGCTAGTGAGTTTGTTCTGAGATTTGTGATGTCACATAGGAAATATATTTAATGTTGCTCAGGAGTTTATAAAAATGTACATATTAGACCAGGGTAAAAAAAAACCCCAATGTATTCGAGATTATTAAAAAATCTACTCATAGATTTGCAGCTTAGCTCAAAGTTAAACGAATTTATTAGCTCTATTTCTGCTGGAATCAAATATTAAATCTGTCAAACTCCGGCCTCGAGAGCCAGAAGTCAGTTTTGTGGTTAGTACACGTGGTGTAATGCGGCTTGTGGCCACCAGGTGGCAGCAGAACTGAGACTGGAAAAAAATGGTACATTCGCACTTATTCCGGCGCATTTATTTATATATTGATTGGCACCACAAGGGGGCAGCACTAAATGTTTCCTTAAACCGGATCATTGAAATTCAGGATGCGTTCAGGATAAATGTCACTGCACTGACTCCTGCTAAACGCTGTGAATGCAGTTCAGGTCCACGTGAAGCCACGCCCATATCCCGTTAACGTCCTCACTGAGTCCAAATGTCGGATTTTACACCAATTAACAGCCTTCTATAGCTATATATATATATATATATAACATACACTCAGAGAGAGGGGGAACATGTGAAATCAGGTTCTCCGGGTTCTCTGACCCACACTGAGGGAGTCTGAGTGTGTAGATTACAGCATGAGGATGTGTTTAGCAGATCTGCGGTTTGTTCTTTGGTGCAGGTCAGAATTCACCCTTCTGGTGTCTGATGTGAACGTCTTGACATGTCTGTGCACGGTGTTTATGTGCTGCAACGCTGCCACGTGCGTGGGATACATGTTAAGGTGTTCCTAATAAAGTGGCCGGAGAGTGTATACTCAAACGAATATCTTACGCTCTGTTTGTATTTTTTATTTTTTTCCCCTCATTTTCTCAGGTAACACGTTAAGTCATGCGTGAAAATGTCATATGGCTTTTAAGGTTAATGAAGCAGTCGTATGAATATTATACTTCAATAGCACGCGCATTGATGACGCGCGCGCGCGCGTGTGGGCGGGTGTGTGCGTCACACTCACGCCCCCCTTCTGTAAGACCGTAACACTTAGCACACAGAAGAGTGACGTGATGTCACGCCCGGCCGTAGCACGTGTACAGGGGCGCGTTCACGTGTCGGGGACGCGCGGACACGAGAGCGAGCGCAGGTGGAGAATGTGAGCGGCGTTTCTGCGGCTCTGTACAGCCATGGAGCTGGAGGTGGAATCCGCCGAGTGAGTATCATGTACAGGAGTGTGTGTGTGGGGGAGTGTGTGTGGAGGTGTGTGTGGGGGAGTGTGTGTGGAGGTGCGTGTGTGTGGGTGTAACTTTGCATTAAATAACGAATGCATCAGTCATTTTTCTTTTCTTTAGTGTGTGTGTGTGTTTTTCTGGACTGTTCTGAAGCAGGATCTTGTCACGTCTCCACCAAAAAAGCATTGAAAATGTTCCTCAGCTCAGTGTGTGTGTGTGTGAGTGAGTGTGTGTGTGTGTGTGAGTGTGTGTGTGTGTGTGAGTGTGTGTGTGTTTGGTCTCTGAGCTGTGCAGTGTGTAGAATCACAGAATGACCTGTTATTGTAATGTCATGTTCATGCCGCAGTTATTAAGTCGCCTTTACCTGTCGGATTGAATGATTCACACCTTAAACTCTGCACGAGCTTCCTTTCATATTTTTAAAAAGCTCGTGTTGATGATCTACAGCTTTGAAAAATAAACACTGCTTCCGGAAAGCGTCTGAGGATAAACGGATAAACGGATGGCTATCTGGTCCTTCAACCATTTCTTTGGTCCCACATGTTGACAGCATGGAGAAGGTTGTGTGTTTATTGAGTTCTGCAGCTTCTTCTGGTAACCAAAATCAGCAAAGAACCTTTTCTGGACCTTTTTATTTATTTTGTGCTCATTTCAGACAATTTATTAACCTCATATACTCCGAGTGATCGTTTTGATTTTCTCACCTCCAATGACATGCTGAGGAAATAATCCATTTCGAGTGAATTAGGAGATTTTGTAGAACAGAGAGCTCCAGCTCCAGATTTCTGTATGAAGGAGGAAAGTCAGAGGTCTGAGGAATGAAAGTCTGGAAGAAGAATGTGTCGTTTCTTGGTGTAGCTGCAGGAGGTTAATTAATTATAGCTACGTGGGGTTTGAAAAATAAATAAATAAACAAACATGGCTGTTCTTTAGGACCACCCATACGTGCTGGGTAACAGGAAGCTTACGCAGATTTTTTATTTTAATTTTAAGATCTATTAATTTAGTTTTCTATATTAGCTAAATATTTTTGAATGAATTGTATTAAATGTAATGTTTTTAAATTATTTGTGGTTTTAGCCTGTTTGTTGTTCTTTTTCTTTAATTAATTACAGTTATGTGAGGTTTATAAATATTTAAATATATAAATATTATTATTATTATTACTACTATTACTATTTCTATATAATTACTATTACTATAGATGCCAGGTAACGTGGCTTAGCATCTCTTAATCTTAAGATTTCTTATTGATTTTTTTAAATTAATGTTTTTAAATTCTTTGCAGTTTTTTTTCTCCATTAAATAGTGCATGGACCCCTATGATTGCTGCTTGTTGTTGTTGCTCATCTTCTTCTTATTATTAATATTATTATTATATTGTTATAACTGTTATTTAATTGATTATTCAATTAGTTTTCATATTTACAGTCCTATATAGATTGTTGATTGATTATTTGTCTCATGTATTATTTTTTGTATTATTTTATTATCATTTGTATTTATTATTTATATATAATTTATCATTTGTAATTATTTATTAGTTTAATTTATTTTCTCTTTTTTTGCATTAAACACACAAAATTCTTCAAGACAAAGGTTCTTAAATGTGTTTTTTTTTTTTTTTTAAGCTTTATAGCTTTCTGTTCTTCTTTAATCCTGTTTTAAAGGTAAAGAACCAACTAAAGAACCCTGTAGAGTCTTTACTGGTCTTTATTGTACGATGCTGTGTGTGTGTGATGTTGATGATGGTTTGAGTGACTTATAAACTTCATAAAATCTCATGTCCAGTATGATGTAGAACGTTAGATAAGAACTGACAACGTGTGTGTGTGTGTGTGTGTGTGTGTGTGTGTGTGTTGTCCCGTGCAGTGTGATCCGGCTGATCATGCAGTACCTGAAGGAGAACAATCTGCCGCGCACCCTGGCCACGCTGCAGGAGGAGAGCACGGTGGCGCTGCACACAGTTGACAGCATCGAGAGCTTCGTGGAGGACGTGAACGCCGGCCGGTGGGACGCAGTGCTGAGAGCCATCCAACACCTCAAACTACCTGACGGGCTCCTCATAGACCTGTACGAACAGGTGAGTGTCCCAGAGACACGCCGATTACAGAACTTCACTCGAGTCCATGCACACTGTATAGAACGGTTGATATGCAAATATGCAAATATATGCAAATGACATGCAGATTTCTAGAAGTGTATGTTTTTTTTTCACCGAACGTGTTGATGGTGTTTTACGGCCATCGAAAAATGTTTGATTTTGGTCTCATCGCACAAATCCACTTATTGCTCCAGGTGGTACTGGAGCTGATCGAGTTGAAAGAACTTGGAGCCGCTGGTTGTTTACTGACTCAGACGGACCCCATGATCATGCTGAAACACACTCAGCCTGAACGATATGCCAAGCTGGAAGCTCTGCTCACAAACAAGCACTTCGACCCGAATGAGGTAGGGGTGTGTTAAACTCGCTGGATAATACGAGTACAGGCTTCTAAACTGAATCCAGAACCTTGGTTGAGTACCTGTGTACCTCCACTTACCACTGCATAAAAGTAGGTGGGGTTTCTCTAATGAGAAGGCGGAGCCGGTGTCCGGTAGAAAAAGCCGTTCTCGCTCGCTGGGTGTTGTTTAAAATGTCAGTTATTGGTTCATGAGATGATTCTGAGGATTGTGTTTCATCAATAATAGCTCCAGCTCCACCCACATGTCCCTGTTTGGTTCTCTCGGTACTTCTCGGTAGGTTCAATTTGCGTCCAGATACTTGCGATTAAAACGAGAACGGACCAATTATGAGGTTTTTAAGACTTTAAATAAAAACAAAACAGACAGCACTTCTTTGCTAACTGGGTCCTGAACTAAATTTAAATTTGTCTGTGTTACTGAAGGTTTATCCAGAAGGCAGCAGCAAGGAGAACCGCAGGCTGGCTATAGCTCAGGCGCTGCTTGGAGAAGTCAGTGTGGTTCCTCCCTCTCGCCTCATGGCTCTGCTCGGACAGGTGGGTTCTCGTCTGTTAGGAAGCTTTATACCTTTAATTACCGGCATGAGTTAAATTCATCTGTGATCAGTACTAGACTGTAGAGCTCTGTTAGTGTCAGTGGTGCTGTTTGAATTAGCCTCAGAGTAATGTAAGAACTACTCTGAGGCTAATTGACCCGGACAGGGCGTGACTCATCAATCTAGGCTGTGGCATTTGAATCCAGGTCATGACTGAGCATCAGTTCCAGCTATCTGTGCTAATTTAGACCAAAATGCTGCCAGATTATGCCGATAAACCCTAACCCAGCTCTAACAGTGCTTAAGTTCTGAGCAGATTAATCAAATACTGAAGAACTTGTTGCTTTAAATGCCCCTGCGTGAGGTTGTGAACCCGGCCGAGCCTCTGTCTTCTCCACACAGGGTCGTTTATGCGAGAGCGCTCTGTACAGGTTACAGGAGACCAAAGCGCTGAGGCAGTTCGGATCGTTAGCCATGTTGGTAAGTGAAGCGTGAGGACGCGCTTTATCACACTTCGCTGGTGTCACTCCTGTACGAGAGGCTGTTCATCTTTATCTGAACCTTCCAGTCTCTGAAGTGGCAGCAGCACCAGGGTCTCCTGCCCCCCGGGATGTCCATAGATCTGTTCCGGGGCAAAACCATGATGAAGGACCTGGAGGAAGAGCGCTTCCCCACCCAGCTCAGCCACCTTCTGAAGGTAGAGTGACAGATGGCGACAGTGCTGAAGAAGTTCAAACCCTGGCAAGACGCCGCGAGCCGAAAACACCACTAAACCACGACACCTCCTTTAACCTCTTTAACACAGTGAAAGAAACACGCAGGCCATCGGTCAACTCAGGGAGTGAGATGCAGGATTCATACAGGAATAAATGATTGATGTAT